>PVIH01019019.1:0-36670 GCA_004025045.1 Sigmodon hispidus
AGAGGCACATTCACACTCCAAAGGTATTAGCTCAACTATGTTCATAGCAGCATTATTTGTAATAGCAAGAACCTGGAAACAACCTAGATGTCCCTCAACTGAAGAATGGATTAACAAACTGTGGTACATCTACACAATGGAATACTACTCAGCAGTAAGAAAAAATGATATCCTAAAATTCACAGGCAAATGGGTGGATCTGGAGAATATCCTCTTGAGCGAAGTCTCACAAACTCAGAGAGATAAGCAGGGGATGTACTCACTCACTAGGGGTCTCTAAACAAACAAACAAGAAAAAAAGCCAAACATGCCCAAGCAGCAAACCACAACCACGGAACAGCTTGGGATCAGAAACACCCTGGACTGACCCTTCAAACCCCAGTCCAACTATTGGAACACCTGACTCACTCTTGAGGGAGGGGGGAAAGAACTGGATTTGGCCAGAAGTGGAGACTGATCTAAGCATTATTGGGTCAGTGGGACCATAGGACTGTCTGCTACCTGCCCAGGGAGGGGATGGGGAGTTGCAGAGAAGAAAAATGACCAGATGTGTTGGGAGGGGGAAGAGACCTTGAATAAGGATATACAGGGAAAGCTGAACACAAAGAAAATATATGTGTAGCAATCTTATTTGTATTTCTACCCTTGATAAGTCATGCTTATGATTCTTATCCTCTGTACAGTTATTGTTAACTCTTCCGCATTTTAAATTCTTTTTACTGTTTTTTTTTTTTTTGATAAATAGAAAATAAAGAAGGAAAAAAAAAAAGCAACTCTACCTCCTGGTGTAATCTGAAACTAGAAATTCAGCCATCACTGAGGACTATTTCCTATTCATTGACTTAAGCCTTAAGTTAAGTTTTACTTCATTAAAATATAAGGTCACAAAAAAGAAAAAGAAAAATCTTTTCCCAACCCTTTACTCTAAGCCTGTGTCTGTCTTTGTGGTTTAGTTGTGTTTCTTGTAGGCAACAGACGGATGGCTTCTGTTGTTGTATCCATCTTGTTAGTATATGACCTTTTATAGGAGAGTTGAGTCCATTGATATTAAGGGATATTAGTGACCATTGATTGATATTTCCTGCCGTTTTTTTTGGTGGTAACTTGCTTGTATTTCTTTTCTCTGAAGTATTCTTCTGTGGAATTATTGTTTGTGATTTCGTGGGTGTATCTGGGGTCCTTAGGTTGGAGTTTTCCCTCTAATACTCTCTGTAGTGCTGGATTGGTAGATAGATATTGTTTCAGTCTGACTTTGTCATGAAATATCTTGTTTAATCCATCTATGGTGATTGATAATTTTGCAGGATATAGTATTCTAGTTTGGCAGCCATGTACTTTTAGTGTCTGTATAACTTCTGACTGAGCCCTTCTAGCTTTCATCGTTTCCATTGAATACTCAGGTGTTATTCTGATGGGTCTGCCTTTATATGTGAGTTGGCCCTTTTCTTTAGCAGCTCTTAAAATTTTTTTTGTTCTGTATGTTTTGTGGCTTAATTATAATGTGGCATGTTGACTTTTGGGGGAGTCATATCTATTTGGTGTTCTATAAGCTTCTTGTATCTTTATAGGCATTTCCTTCTTCAGGTTAGGGAAGTTTTCTTCTATGATTTTATTGAAAACATTATCTGTGCCTTTGAGCTGGTATTCTGCACCTTCTTCTATTTTATTATTCTCAAGTTAGGTCTTTTCATGGTGTCCCAGATTTCCTGAACATTTTGAGTTATGGCTCTTTTGGGTTTAGTATTTTCTGTGACCGATATATCTATTTGAGCTACTGAGTCTTCCACTTCAGAGATTCTATCTTCCATCTCTTGAACTCTGCTTGTTATGCTTGTACCTGTGGTTCAGCTTTTTTCTTCAGGTTTTCTATTTCCATCTTTGCCTCATTTTGTGCCTTTTTTATTGCTTCTATTTCAGTTTTTAGTTCCTGGCATGTTTCTTTCATTTTTTAGTTTACTTTTTCTTGGTTTTCTTTCATGGATTTGTTCATCTCTTCCAAATATTTGTTTGTATTTTCTTCTATTTCTTTAAGGCATTTTTTCCTATCTTCTTTGTGAGCTTCAATGATTATCATAAAGAAATTTTGGTGTTTCTTTGTTCTGTTTCCTCTTCATTGCTCAGTTTAGGTCTTGTAGTTGTAGGACTGCCACTTTCTTCTGGAGTTATCTTGTTGTTCTTTACATTATTATATATATTTTTGCACTGGTGTCTGCCCATGACTTCATTGGTTCACGATTGGTGTCTCTAGTCAGTTGTGGCATGCGGGCTTATATGTCTCCTGTCACCTCTGAATAAAAGGTTTGTTCAATCTCTACTCTGGGGGGGACTCTGGCAGACCATGTTTATCTCTATCTGCTACAGAGTGTGTGGGGACAAGCTCCACAGACAGCCCCTGGTCCCGGAACTGGAACCTGACCGGAACACAATTTTCCTTGGCAAGGATTCAGGCACTGGGGCCTGCTGAACCCACCTCACCTTTGGGTGGAGTCTGAGTCTGTCTTTCAGAGTCCTCAGTCCTCATCTGTTTGATCCATTGGAGGTGGATGGTCATGCAAATTCCTTCAGCAGCAGCTGGGTGGACCCTGGCAGACAGAGTTTATCTGTGTCTGCTAAAGAGTGTGTGGGGAAAAGCCCCACAGACAGCCCTTGGTCCAGGAACTGGAACCTGACCCTTCTGCTGACTCTTCATACTCTTTCCCTCTCCTATTCCCAGGGATCCTCAAACCTTGAAGGGAGGGACTTGATGGAGACATTCTGTTTAGGGCTGAGTGTTCCAATGTTTCTTACTGCCTACTTAAGATATGTCTGTGGGTCTCAGTGTTTTCGCTCATATGATTCAGTAGAAGGATTTCTTTTATAATTTGCCTCTCTTTTACAGCCTGGAAAATTGTTGTATGTCTTCAAATGAAAATGAAATTTTCTTTTCTTGATGTATTGATTTCAAACAATTGCAACCACTTGCAAATTTTCTAAGTTATATGTACATCTGACAATTGGTTTACATGGTCATATAGTGACAGTTATTTTCAATATTGTATGACATCAAATATCCAAGAATTACACATCTGTTATCACATTATATCAACATAATTTAAATAAAAAATATTTAATGAGTTATCCCTGTATTGTTTATCATCCAGAGTTAAATTTTACTCCCAAACAAAATATTTGCCCAAATTTTATTTTGTCCCAATTGGAGAAATTGTGAGGTTTGCTACTGGCATCTAGTAGACAGAAACCAACAAGGTCATTAAATATTTAGGTATTTTGTGATGTAGGAATAACTCTAAACAACAAAAAAATTTGTCTCATAGATTAGTAGTTTCAAAAACTTAATGAGTTCTACACTTGCCCTTCATTTGTATTAGATATCATTATTTCAAGTTCTTTATTCAAATCTCTGTGTCTTGTAATGATCATGACACTTATAAGCATATTAAGGCATTTATTTTTCCCTAATCTCAATTTTCAGCTTTCCAATTCATTACCAGCATCCTAAAGTTAATGGACAGATAACCCTGAATACTTATATATTTTACTTTGTATTTGGCAACAAAATTTTCTGTATGTATTTGTCATCCTTACACTGAAGTATCTATAGCAATACCTTTTGTCACCTTCTATTTTCTTAAGGTTTATTGCCTTCAAGAGTCACACTGGGCATCCATGACATTTCTTATTCATCACTTACAATAATAGACAGATGGTTGTTTTACATTACTCACCAAGACATATAGTGTTGTGATGTATTTTATTGTTAAATATTACTCCTTTTATGTCAGAAATAATGTCATGTAGATAGAGGTATAATTAGGGTAGTTGATTTAATAATTTCTCATAAATTTTGTGTTCAGCAACTATGGATGATCAAAATTCTTAGAATGTGTTTTGTTTCTAATAGAATTTCTGTAGATGCCTCTAAATTAAACTGAGTCTATTCTGTGTAGAGAGTGAGAGTCCTTGGAACATTTAGTCCTAGATGCGATGCTTCTATTTGGCCCCTCTCCTCAGAGCCCAGGGAACTCAAAAGAAGAAGAAGAAGAAGAAGAAGAAGAAGAAGAAGAAGAAGAAGAAGAAGAAGAAGAAGAAGAAGCAGCAAAAGATTGTAAGAGCTACTGGGGATAGAAAACACCGGAGTAATGAGGTCTTCTAGACACCACAGTATATAAGAACTCAAAGAGACTGTGGCAATATGCACAGAGCCCACATAGGTCTAAAGAAGATTAGGTTCCAGTGCTGCTAAAGAAAGTAGACATAAGGCTTCATCCCTAACCTAAAACATATCTACAGTTTAGTACTGCTCATAAGAAAAATATAGTTTTCTCCAGCAAAGTCTCATTGAGGATAAAACCACATTTAAGAGCAGGCCCCATGTCAGCAGTAGATAGTCAATACAAAACAAACTCAGTGGTATTCTGATAAGGCTTTGTAGAGGATTCAGTTTTTTCAGTTGTTTGTTTCTTTGGCTACAGATATTTTGCTTATATATTATAGTTCCCAATTTGGTTGTTTTATGGGTTTTCTGTGCCTAAATATATGTGTCTCAAGATCTATATGTGCTTCTTGTGGATTTTGGGTTCTTTTTTGGTTTGCTGTTTTGCCCTACTTATTCTGGTTTTTTAAATCTTATTTTATTAACATTTACTTTCATTATCATCACTATCATTGTTTTATATGCCTGCTGTTTTCTAATGGGAGAGAAAGTGTGTGGATTAGGTATGTAGGAAAGCAGGGAGGCTCTCAAAGGAATTGGAGGAGGGGAAACGTTAATCAAAGAATAATGTATCAAAGAAAATCTAACCTGTTCATTCTTTGTCGTGCTTACTATTTATTTATAAGTGAGTACATACTGTGTTTGTCTTTCTGGGTCTAGGTTACCTTACTCAGGATGATTTTTTCTAGTTCTATTTATTTGCTTATTTATTATTATTTTATGTCATCATTGTTTTTTTGTCATTGAGTCATTGTGAAAATGTATCAGATTTTCTTTATCCCTTCTTCAGTTGAAAGACATCTAGGTTCTTAACAGGTTCTGGCTATTACAAATAAAGCTGCTATGAACATAGTTGATCTAGTGTCATTGTGTTGTGTTTGAGAATTTTTTTAGTGTATTTCCAAGAATGGTAGTGCTGGGTCCTGAGGAAAGCTGATTCCCAATTTTCTAAGAAACCACAATACTTATTTCCAGAGTGGATGTTCAAATTTACATACCAACCAACAATGGAGGAGTGTTCCCCTTTCTCCACAATCTCTCTAACATAGGCTGCCATTATTGTTTTTTATTTTAGCCGATCTGACAGGTGTAAGATGGTATCTCAAAGTCATTTTGATTTGCATTTCACTGATGGTTAAGAATGTTGCACACTTCCTAAAATGACATTGTGCCATTTGACATTATACTATTGAGAATTCTCTGTTGTGATCTATACTCTGTGTGTGTGTGTGTGTGTGTGTGTGTGTGTGTGTGTGTGTGTGTGTGTGTGTTATTTGGTTTCTGGATATCTAGTCTTGATTTCTTTACATATTTTGGAGATTTGCCCTTTGTTAAAAACGCAATTGGGAAAGATCTTTTCCCATACTATAGGCTGTCATTTTGTCTTATTGACAGTGTCCTTTGCTTTATTGAAACTTCTCAGTTTCAGGGAGTCCTATGCTACTTATATTTAGAAAGTGGTCGCCTTTGTGGATTCAATAACCACAGTGGATTCAAGGTTATTTCCCACATTCTCTTCTATCAGGTTCAGCTTAAATGCATTTATGTTGAGGTCTTTGATTCATTTTTTCATGGATTTTGTGCAATGCAATAAATACAAATCTATTTGCAATTGTCTACATGTTGACATCCAGTTTTGGCTGCACCATTTGTTGGAGATGCTTTCTTTCTCCCATATCACAGTTTTGGCTTCTTGGTAAAAAATCAAGTATTCATAGGTGTGTGGGTTAACATCTGGGTCTTCAATTTGATTCCATTGGTAAACATCTCAGTTTTTATGTCAATAACAAGCTGATTTTATTTTTGTATCTATATAATAAAATTTGAAGTCAGGAATGATATTGCCTCTGAAATTTTTTTATTGTATAGGATTGTATCAACTATCCTGGGATTTTTGATTGTCCATATGAAATTGAATAATTTCTTTGAAGTAATGTGAATTGTGTTGAGATTTTGATGGGGATTGAGTTTGGTACGATTGCCATTTTTACTATGTTTATCTTACATATCCAAGAGCATGGGAGATCCTAGATTCCACAACCCCAGAAAATATAGGGAGAGAGAAGAACCCTAAGAAGAATACACATGAATTTTCCTAAGAAGTAGAAATGGTTAATATTTCCTGGGTCAGCTAGAAGAGGGTGTAGAGGTGAGAATAAAGGGATTGGGAAATGAAGTTTTGGTTCAAGAAGGCTGAGTTGTGGATAGAACTGAAAGGTGAGCAATGGGGGAAATATGACAGAGTGAGCCATCATGGGCTTGGAGTGTAACCTGGTACTAAGAAAGTCCACAATCACCCACAAGGAGATTGCAGCTATGACTTCTTGAAGTGCTGGAAAGGATGCCTGAACTAGTAGTTCCCAGTAGTTAGATTGGTGACTACCCTAATTGTCATCATTGAACCTACAACCAGTGACTGATGGAAGTGGATGCAGACACTCATAGCCCAGCACTTGGCCAAACTACTAAAGTTCAGTTAAAGAAAGGGAACAGCAACTAGAGGAACAAGGAAAGGGTCATAAGCACAATGAAGATAACCATAAGGACAGCTGACCAAGACTAACTGGAACTCACTGACTCTGGAGTGACAGCTGGAAAACCTGCCTGGATCCAATCTAGGCCCTCTAAATGAAGGTGACAGTTGCTCCAATCAAGCTGTTAGCAGGTCTCTTAGCTAGGAGACCAGAAAATATGCAGGTTACATGAACTGGCTTTTTAGTGCTCACTCCCTATAGTGGGATGATGTGCTTAGCCTTGTTACAAGGAGAAGAAGATGGGTCCTGCCACAGCTTGATCTGTTAGCCAGTGTTGACTGTTCAAGGAACTTCTCTATCCTCTTTGAGAAGTGGATGGAGGGAAGGATCAAGGGAGATGGAGAAAGTGTGGTGGGAAGAGGCAGAAGGATAGGAAGGGGGAACAGTGGAGGGTATGTAAAATGAATATTATTGATACCTTTAAAATATTTTAAAAATATAAAGAAAATCTATTTTCAATTTTAAAAGGTGATGGAAAAACAATTCCATTATGAATAAAGATGAGTTTAAATATTATTGCTTTGTGTTCATCAGAATACTAAAATTCATATACATAAGGGGGAGACTGGAAGCTGAAAAGATGCAACTATTTCAGCAATGTATTCTCAAATGGTAAGAAATGCAAGAAATGCTCCAGCGATACAAGAGAGATGAAAACAATGAGGGGGAAGATTCTTCCTCAGAGCATCTGAGAATACCTTGCCATGTTCTTTGTATTTAGATTTTTGTCCTTTCACAGTGAGATAGAATAAATTGATTTCCAGTTTATTCTGAGAAAGAGTCTCTCCCTCCTTGTTTTTTTTTTTTGTTTGTTTGTTTTTTGTTTTTTTTTTGGTTGTTGTTGTTTTGTTTGTTTTTTTGTGGATAGTACTTGGTTCATTCATTAGAAAAACAAAAACAAAAACAAAGATGCCCTGGGACTGGGAAGAAGCCCAGTTATCATCTTCAGCAGAGAGCAAAGTGACAGAGAGAGTGAAGCTGGGTGGTACAGGGAGTGAGGATGCAGCCTCAGTGGCCGCCCTCCTGCCTCTAGTCCGCTCTCTGAGGACAGCTCAGTGGACACTGATGACAGCATAGAGCTGGAGATCAGGAGGTTTTTGGCAGGAAAGGCCATGGAGTCTGTACGTAGTTCAGAACCTCAAGAGGGTCCTGCCAAGCCAGAGCTGCCCTGCAAGAAAGAGCCAGCTCCAGGGTTGCAGCCCAGAGTGTGCACACGGAGCCAGAAGGCCAGGGGAACCCCTCAGCTGGCTGAAGGAAGGAAAAGCTCAGAGAGAACTCAGACACAGGCAGCTGGCCTCTCAAGCCAGTCTGTGAGGGGCACTCCCCGTTCTGAGCAGGCCACTCGAATCCCCACTGTCCTGGGCCGAAGAAAGCTAGCATTGCCCAAGAACACCAGAAGGAACAATTCTGCCAAAGTGTCTCCACCAACCAGGAGAAGTGCCAGTGTTCACAAAGACCAGAGCCCACGGAGAACCCAGACTGCCATGACAGAAAGTGTTTTCGGCCAGCTGCCCAGTTGTGCCAAAGTGGGTGCTGAGACTGGAAGTGCTGGGGGTACCTTTCAGCCTAACTATGGCAGTAAGAACTTGCTGGTGCCCAATCCTGGACCCCAGGCTGACCTCACCCTCCCTTGGAGTGACTTTGCATACCAGAGCAAGCTGTCCAGCCCATGGGCACTGAATTCTGGACAAGGCACACTGTGGGCAGGGGTCTTTGGGGGTGAGAAAGAAAAGGGGCCCACATCAGAGGCTGGGGGCCCATCCAGCCTCTCCTCGGGCCCCAGGAAAAGCCTGCCTTTCCTCTCCACCCAGCTCTTCCACTTTGGGAAGAGTGTCTCCTGGGGAGGCAAGCAGGCTGGCCTCTTCAGACCCAACCTGGGCCTACCTCTGCAGGGCCCAGCATTCTCATCCTTCAGGGAGACCCAGCCCAGCCACAGCCCTATGTTCGGAAGCCCACACTTGCTTATGAAGGACAGTGGACACTGGCCAAGCCGTAAGTCCCAGGGGTCCCTGAGACAGCAGGACAGGAGGAATTCTGGCTCTGAGGACAATGTCCTAGACCTGAGATATCGACACAGGGTTGATAGGGAACACCGGGATCAGTGACACCTCTGTGGAGGATGGGAGCAGCACCACAGGGAGCAGTAAAGGCCTCAAGTTGTGACAGGCATGTCCTGGCTCCCTTGCCGTAGCTATGGGAAGCTGTGTGTGTGTGTGTGTGTGTGTGTGTGTGTGTGTGTGTGTGTGTGTGTGTTGGCAGCATGGAGTGGGGGTAAGGATTCTGACCATTAAAGAGCAAAAAGAAGGATGCCTCCTTGTTTTTATGAAATACAATCACTGAAGAGCCAGAGTCTGAAGGCCCTTGAACTGGTACCTTGAAGCTCATTCCCTCCAGAGGAACACCTAACCCAGTCTTGATTTTAGGATGAGGAAATTGGACTTGCGTGAAGGGGATGCTGAACTAATCTATCTCAGGACCTCTTGCCCTTTCTAAGTTTAAAAACCAGGTATATACAGTCATGAGATCTATTATCCTGGGCCTCAAACTGAAAAGGTGGGAGAGCTGTAACACAGGGTTTCTGAACCTCACATAACTAGTTTATGAAGATTTATTTAGAATCTCATCCTGTTGGTTGATCAATTGATATTTGTAAATATGATGGGTAAAAAACAGTATCTCATTGGCTCCACTCAGTTTGTATGATTATTAGTGAAGTGAGTGTTTTCATACAATTTTGATTTTTTGAGTTGCAGTGTAAGAATTAGTAATTTCTGAGCAAGGAATCACAATCCTAGAAAGAGAAGCAGGGGATGTACTCACTCATTAGTGGATTTAAAAAAAGAGAGAGAGAGAGATGTCATTGTACACAAAAACTCAAGACTAGAACATAGCTAAATGACACAGTGTCGAACTTCTGAATTGATGGCCTCTGGCAGGGGTGTGGGTAAGGAAAGACTTGTTTTCTTTAAGGGTTTGGCCAAAGGGAGTTTAATTATGCTCCAGTAACTAAATGAGTAGCATGAATGGGCATATTTGTAAATGGAGCGATCATAAGAGTTTGCATGCATCTGAGAGTTCTGATAACTGAGTTTGATGGGGTGCATGATGTGAAATCACCAAAAAATATATATACATATATTTGTGTATATATATCCATATATATGTGTATATATATATATTTAAGAGATGGGTGAAAAAAGAATTAATAATTTTATGCTATTCTGATTTTTCTGAAGAAAACTGGGAGGGATTTTCATTAAAATCTAATGTGGAATAACATAATACATGTGACATACTTTGTCTAAAATATGATAAATATCTTCTCAAAGATTAAAATTTATTTTTATCATTTTATATTATTCAATTGGAGTTCTATTGTATGTCAAATTTTTATGAGATTTTTATTTCTGTGCTGTGAAGTAAACTATTTTCATAAACCTCATTACTCACATTATTTTAAATGTTTCACGTATTTGTTTTAATATTTATTTTTTAAAATGTAAAGTTTACTTTTGCTCATGATATTATGTAAATATATTCTTTTTCCAAGAGAATAATCAATATCACTTTCATCATTTATTGAGCAATACATTTTTCTTCTCATTTGACGTTAATATGGCCTTTGGCATATGCTTTCTTTTTTATGGCATTTATTTAGAATTGTGTATTTGACTTCAATGACCCACTGGTCTTTTAATACCTATTTATCATGCACTCTCAAATGATATAATTTTGAAATTGTTTAATACATGGGAGGTCTGGTGCTCAATTTTGTTGGTCTTCAAATATACCATAGACATTCTTAGCCTTTTAACCTTTCAGAAAAAAAATTAAAATTAATTTATAAACCTCCACAATAAACACTGGAAAGTTTTAAATTCAAATTACATTGAACTTAAAGTTTATTGTTATTTGAAATATTTATATTATTATGTCACATTAGTCAAATCTTGAAATATTTCTCCAGAGCCTCAAAATTGTTCTTTTTTATTAGATATAGTACTTCATTCAGATTTTCACTTGCTGCTAATGGTATCTGAGAACATTCTGACTTCTTCTCATATTTATCTTCAGAATGTTGATTAGCCTTTCTTATTACTGGAAGTATATAGTTATTGTGAGAATCTTAAGGAAGTTAACTTTTATACTTAAAAACTGATGATTTGTATCTCTTCTATCCTCGAGTCAAGTTAAAGTTTATACTATGTAAAGTATAATTGTCCTGAAAATTGTCCACTAATAAAGATGGCTGAAGTGTGTTTGCTGTGTGTATGACTTAAATGTACACTTACAAAATGTTAATACTTTTCTTTACAAAGACAAATACATTTCTTTTGACCTAAAATTTGCTAAATTTTTTATTATGAATTCTAATAGTTCTAACCAAATTAGAACTGAGTGTTGATTAATAACATGCCAACCATATCCACTATTTTATAAATATTATTAATGACAGGGTCCAGGTATTAGTCTCTTATAAAAATATATACTTCTGATATTTTCAGTTATGTAATATTTTTGACATGAAGCTTGATATGCTTCCAAATATGGCTTTAAACATATGCCACTAATTTTTAAAGTTAATATAAAATGTAATATGTAGAACTGTGATTATGAATGTTTATGTACTCAGAGAAAATATTTTATATCTTTTGAGTAGATGCTTTTTAATCAAATTGTTAAATATTGGGGGAGCTATAAAATGGCTGACATATGTAAGATATGGAATAAAACATTAGGAGATTCAATTGGTTGACACAGAAAAGACAGTTTATGGTACTGGATACTGGCAGAGAATCCTAACATAAGGGGAAAGGCATTGTGCAAGAAGTCATTAAACATAGACATTGGTAGAAGATGTACAAAATCATGAAATAGAACAGTTAACAAAAATTAAATACATTAACATTCTTATTAACGTATCCTGAGACTGACTATAAAGGTAGAGGTTTGGGAATACAGAGTCATTCTCATTATGACATGTCACCTCTGTTTGTCATGAAAGTTCATATCAAAGGAAAAAATAGACAGAAATGTCCTTTGTCTTTCTACACTATTCCATAAAATACTGGAAGTGATACACACACACACACACACACACACACACACACACACACACACACACACACACTAAAATTTTTCCCATGATTGTATACCTACATTCCCCTTCACAGAGAAACTCATCAAAACAAGACATGGTACTGATTAATAAAGCCTATTTGTAAAATAAGTGCAAATGAAACAGCAGCTACTGCAATTTTGAATCTCAGAGTCATTCCACTGCATAGGAAACAGAAACATTACTATTTTAAATGGATTTCTCTTCACATCTACCTTTATATGTCTCCATAATTTTGTCCTTTATTTTTCTCCTTTTCTATCTCTTGAAGGCTTTCTTGCTTTCTCTCCTTAATATTTACTGAAAAAATATATATTGACTACATGTACTTTTTATATAGCATTTGCAAGTCTTTAATAACTTCACACAGTATATTTTAATTATACACATTTTCTTTTCCTCTTCGTCTCTTCCCAAAACTACATCTACTTCTCAACCTACCCCACATACTGTTGGATCAATGTCAAGGCTCTCTGAAAAATGTTTCTAAAATGTTATATACTTAGCAAATGCATACTTAATTTAAAATTTTTATCAGTTAAATTAATTCAAATGTTCTATAAAATGTTTCCTAGAACAAAATCTTATTGAGTGTTGTATAATTTATCTTATGGGGCTGATTTACATGTAACAAAGGAAGTAGAAGCTTAATAATATCATTTACAGATATTAATAGAAAGAATAAATGAAATATTATCTTCTTGGCTTCAACAGGATATTAAAAGAATTGTCTTCTTAGTAAAAATGTTATTAATCTCAGTACAGAAGTAAATTATCTGATGAATTATCTTAATGTTTTAGTGAGAATACAATGGGAATTCCATGGATGTAATGTTCCTTTGTAATATTTCCTAGGAAATGACATACAATGGCAGCCTTCTTCTTAACATAAAAGAGCAAATATTAACATTTTACTTGCTGACTAAATACAACATATTTGAATTTAAAGAACAAAGTGACAACTATAATTTTGCATTTCCTAGATAAGCTTTATAAATATAAGAAAATATTAACAAAGTAGGAAATGCCAATTTCAAAATTTATATGTGACTTTTTAAGGAACAATGTTAGTAGCAATATAAATCAAGGAACACTCAGCAAATCAGTTATTTGAGAAAAAAATCTAATGCAGAAACATTATAGGATATTTAAGAAACACTGTAAAATTACTAATAACTGATTGTAATTTACTCATCACTCATTATTTCTCAATTATTTTCCTGCATATGTTTATATATTATGTTATGAGTTATTTTCTTATAAATGTAAAAAAAGGAGGCCAAGAGACATTAATTCATGCCTTAGTGCCTAAATCTGGAAAACTGAAGCATCTGAATCATAATCAATGATATATTGCACAGACTATTTTTATTTATTCATTTAATATATTCTTTTGAAAACTTGCAAATCACTTAATTGAAGTGTGCATTTTTCTATTTTATTATATATAATATAGTTTTATTTATTTTCAAACACATAATTTATTGTTATTCATGCTCTATTTTTAATAAATATGATTAAGAATATGATGGTGAGATATATAATCAATATATCTTAAGGAGATATTATAATTGAATTTTTTTGAAAATTTTAAAAAATTAGCCATAGAAATAAAGTACTGCAAAATCTAATGGAACTGATCATAGAAAGGTCCTACCAAGACTGATGCTTTTATTTTGGATAAAGTTTCAAGTAATAGCTGAAGTAGGATTGTATTCTGTTCTGGCCTGGATTTTCCAGGCCAGAAACCTCATATAACAAATGGCTAGCAATGTGGGTGATATACACCCATATAAAGTTTGAGAAAGATTAAAAACAGTTATAGAGCACAGGATCAGAACCAAAAATAGCTTCTGGGAGTTGTGTCACTCACATGAGCCATGACACAGAAATGCCATATTGAGGCATGTGGGCTTGGGCTACAAAATTGTGGGCTTTTGGAGTGCAGCTAAGCTGTACCAAGGCCGGTTCCCAAAGTGTCAGAGAAGACTTGGTATATGAAACAAGCTGCATATGGTATATTTAAGTTTTTTATTCTCACAGGCAAAAGGGAACAAAGTTTTATTGGATCAGCTCTGTTTGCTGGAGACAAGCAGAGGCACGGCTTTTTTTTTTTTTTTTTTTTTTTTTTTTAAACTGAAATTTACTGATTCAGCTAGAAAAGCAAAAACTTGTGAGTCTTTTTAAGAGGCCCTGTTGCCAAATACTTAAATGGAGTTCATGAGCAGCAGACAGTAGTGCTTTACTTGGTGATTTTGTGGAACCTAAATTTTTGCAGAGTGGTAACTGCGCATCCTACTCGTACCTTGGCTAAAAAACTAAATTCTATGAAGCTAGACTAGCTGCTAGGTGAAGCCAGCCAGATGCTGTAGCTCAGCCTTTCATCCTTAGCCATACTTTGGCAGATTAAAGGTGTGATCAAAACAGAAAGAAATAGGGCTAGGTATGTCAGCCACCGTAGCCAAGTAATGATGTGGTCAAAAACAGAAAATATAAAAGATATACAGTAGACACAGTTTAAAAAAAAAAAACCCAAAACCTGTAAATGGTTTAGGGCATGTTTAAAATATCCATAGGCTTGAGAGAGAAAATAAAAAATGAAAAAGAATAGAGAAAGTCCTTTAAAAAGGAAATAGAGTAAAAAGAAATAGTAGTAAGCCATGTAAAAATGAAAAATACAAAGAGTATCTGGATACTCTATGTTATTATCTTGTCTTTAGTTTTTTTTATTATAAATGAAGTAGTTAAAGCTACTAAAAGACATGTGATTACAAACACTTATGGATTAATCCAACATACATATTTTATAAATGAGCTGACTTTAAAAATAAAATCAAAAGATTTGCTACTTTGGAGGAGAGGTTTTCTTTTTATTTCTACAGAAAATAAGAAGCTGTGGATTTATTACCAGTTTAAGAAAAAAACTTTGATCTACAAAGACTCCTGTAAAGTCTACAATTAAAATGGTTGGCCCAGATGATTCAGCATTTCAGAGTACCTCTGTTGAAGTTTCTTCTGAGTTCTGTATCTGAAACTACTTCATGGAGACTGGTTGAGATTACTCAGTCTTAGAGATGACTGCACTAAAGACATGTCCATAATCCTAAAATTTTTTCTTGGGTCCCCATGGGATTACCAGTACCCTCATTCGGCAGGAAGTAGCCTAGATAACTATGCTCACATTCCCCCAAAATGGATTATGGATGTTTGTGTTTGTTTACAGTGCTGGTTACAGGTCAGAGTAGTATTAAGTTTCTGGTCTGTCTAGCCTGTGGTCCAGACCCACAGAGCTGAAGTCCCACAAATATACACAGATACTTGTAATAATTTTATGCTGATTGACTTAAGGCCCAGGCATATAATTTACTAACTCCTTCCTCTGCACTCAACCTATCTTATTCAGCCATGCGGCTAGGAACATTTTCTTAAAGCAGCAGTTCAGCTTCTTTCCTCTGCATCTGGGGCTAGCTCCTTGCTGTGTCTCTGTCACATCCCTGTGGGATCTGTGTGGCCTGTCAGCTCTGCTCTGAGATTTTTCCCAGTCTGGTAGCTCCACCCAAACTTCCTGTCATCCTTCAGCCAATCA
The DNA here is from genome assembly GCA_004025045.1 of Sigmodon hispidus. NCBI lineage: Eukaryota > Metazoa > Chordata > Mammalia > Rodentia > Cricetidae > Sigmodon > Sigmodon hispidus. The sequence continues at coordinate 15,453 of PVIH01019019.1, forward strand.
GCATTTTTATTAAACTAGTAGGCAGGAGAAATTTTACAACATACCATAATCCCACTATAAGTCAGTATAGATAATGAAAATAAAAGATATTAGATTTGGGTCTGGGGTTTTTCTTGTTTTTTTTGTTTTTGTTTTTGTTTTTGTATTTTTTTTAAAGAGAAATATAGTGGGATTGTATTATGTTCTGTTGTAAATAACTGTCTGGGTAACTTGTTTAATATAAATGCTGATTGGCGGGAGGCAGACAGGAAGTGTGGGCAGAGCTACCAGACTAAGAAAAACTTTGAGAACATCTCAGAACAGAATACAGACACAAAAGAAATGAAATGGAGACACAACAATGAGAAAGCAGCAGATGCAAAAGAAAGAAGATGAAATGCTGCTCTGAGAAAAGTTACTAAGCCTCATGGCTGAACAGGATAAGAATAGTGAGTGAATTTAAGAATAAAAAAGTTAGCAAGCTAGATCAATCAGTGAAAAATAATGCAAGCATCTGTGTAATTATATGGGCCTAAGCTGCTATGGGGCTGAGAGTAGGTCCAAACGTCTGGGCTAGACTGTGAAGTCCAGCCTGGAAACCTAATACAATGTATAGCCTTACTTTAAAAGATATAGCAAAGCACAAACCTGTACATTAATAAATAGATGTAGAGGCACTCCATTGATGTTTTCATATTGTATATTTTTCTAACTTTTAAATGCCTAAAGTTTTAGTTGCTAAAAGAACTATCAGAAAAAAATAATATTAGTATATGCATAGAATATCTGAGTATTATACCAATATCAAATACATCAATAGACATATATTATGTGTGGTTAATGGAATGGTTACAAAAAGAAATCAAAATATTAAGATAAACTTCAATATCTCAATGAAATGACTAGTAAAATAATCTCATCTATGTAGTTGACAATAGTATTTACCATGTACTCACCTCATTAGCAGCTGATGATCTACTATGTTTCAGTAACATTTTTAAGCACTGAAGGCTTTAGTGCATTTATAAATGAAATAATGGGAAGGATATATTTGAAAATTAATTAAATGTTACATTACATGGGACAGGGCAACCATAGAAGCAATAACAAAACATTGATGCATATTTTAAGATACTGTTACACAGGACTCTAATGTAAATGACAAATTTCTCACTAAGTTAATATGCAGTAAAACTCACTCTCTTTTACTTGGATTGCAAAATATATTTGTGTATTGGTGAAGAGTTGTAGCAATCTTATAAGTATTATAAGTATTATAACGGTTAGCCAAGTTCCTAACAGTTGAAAGAGTGTCTGATTCTTCTGAATTATAGAGGAAAGAACAAGAGGATATTGAGTACAGCTACCTAACTATCAGAGATGATCTTGATGCCTACTTCTGCATCCTAATAAGGAATAAACATGCCTCGTCAAGTTCTGAATATGGAAACCATGCAGATCACATGACAATACAAACCATAGTGTTATTTGACATTTCCTGGGAAGAGAAACTAATGTCTACTTACTTAAACAGCAGAAAAAAGAAAAATAGTTCCACACACTATAGATTGTTACACCAATAAGATTAATTTAGATATCTTATGGGAAAATGCATAATTTTTGAATAGATACAACACTTGATAAAAACTCAAATTCTAAAGAATTATCAACTGTCTATAAAAGCTTGAAGAAGAGTGGGGCTTCATGAGATCCTCCCCTCCAATACAGAACATAAATGAGTCTGATCTTGTGTAAGTCTCCACGATATAAATCCAGTTGCTGATAGGTAAAAAGAACAATGGGCATGGTATATCCAGAAGATAGCGTGACACCAGCATATATGCTTGAAAACAAGAGGAATTTTGAGGAAGGGAATGAATGCACGAATATAACTCTAAGGTGATGCTACAGAAGCTCAATGCATAGACAAATCCTTAAAGCAAAAGATTATCTAGCTCTAACTGTTCGTCATGGTGAGGGTTAGAAAACTTGATTTAATTCCCTTCTAAAGGCACTGAGGAAGACACTGATTTTGAAGTTAACTAACTTTGTTTTCCTAATCCACACGTGAGCAATTATGCTTAGTTTATATTAGAACATTTGCCTGAAAGGGCAAAACATAATTTTGGCTAGTGTATGCTTAATAAATGTTTCTGAATTTCTGAAATTGCTGTTCTGAGACCTATGTAGGTAGTACCCTCAGATCTCAGCCAGCTTGTCTATTTCACAGATGCCATGCCAAAGGACTAGATTCTTGCTGTGATACTCCTCTGCATACACTGATAATTTACCCTGCTCTTTCTATAGATCAGTTCAATTTCTGCTTTTAGTCATAGTGAAAAAAAAATAAAGTTTATTAGTTTTACAGAACAAGAGCATTTCTTGACTGAGTTCCCAAAACAGAAGAAAAGAGACATTTAATTCTCACATGACCCAAGTTTTAATTAAAACAACTTTTTATTGGCCTATTAGTGTTAGGGAGGGAGGAAGGAATAAAGAACCAAACTGGCTTTTTCTTCCTCTTTTTAAGTAATTTGCTGTCTTTATAGTGCCTTAGCTGTGAGATACAACATTTTATAACAACTTGGGGAAAATCTCAAATTATACATGATACTCATAGGTATCTATGCTGATAACAAACTGCTTAATTAGTGTACACATTTAGATTTACATGGCACTATTTGTAATTTAATGATGAATATTTTAGAGAGAGAAATGTTGCAAGGGGTTTTATGGTAAATAACTGTTTTACCTTCTGTAATTAAGCAGAGTAACTACTTTTTATCCTATTCAAGACCATGATTTACTAGGTGATAGCTGTGTATTAATTATACATTTCTCCATTAAGCCTTTACAAAATAACAAACAAATATCTACATAAGCATTTGATCACTATATTTTCCAAATATATGTCTATAAACAAAAAGATGCATGCTTATGTACATGTTTAATTCATGAGACATGTGAAGGTATAATGCATTTATTTGAATATATAAAATGCAGCTTTCAAATATTTAATTCTGCTTCAGATCGTCTAGTAGGCAATTCTTCACTTAGCTAAATTTGCACTGAAGTAATGCATATAAACATAACAATTGTATTTAATAAATATTTTTATCAACTCAAAATTTTATGCAAGATTATCTCTAGCATTCAAAAATATACAATACACTGCATACTAATATGCAGTAGTACACTAAAAAAGTCTTAGTTAAGGTGACTTAATAACAGTGTTCATGTTCCCATTAACCCTATCTATTGATCCCATTATCTAGCAATCATTATTACGTTCTCTGAGTCTATGAGATCATCATTTTTAGATTGAACATATGAATGCGATAACATGGTCTTTCTTCTGATCCTGGTTTATTTTACTTAACATAATATTCTAGTTCCATTACATTGCTGCAATTGATGGGTTTTTAGTGTTTTTAGGGTTGAATATCTATCTAGGATGCTTTTATTAATTTAAGAAGGTTTTGAGTAAATGTGATTGAATCAATGCTTTGATCTGAAGACATTTTTCATATGTTAACATTGCCATTCGATTTATAAACAAAGTATATTTTAAATTATTCAAGATTGCTTCAACTGTAGAACTTGTAGGGTTTTCCCATTCTGTAGGCTGTTGTTTTGTTTTATTGACTGTGTCCTTGGCCTTACAGAAGCTTCTCAGTTTCAGGAGGTCCCACTTATTGATTGTTGTTCTTAGTGTCTGCACTACTGGTGTTATATTTAGGAAGTGGTCACCTGTGTCAATGCATTGTAGGGTATTTCCCACTTTCTTTTCTATCAAGTTCAGAGTGTCTGAGTTTATGTTGAGGACTTTGATCCACTTGGATTTAAGTTTTGTGCATGGTGATAGGTTTGGATCTACTTTCATTTTTCTACACACTACCATCCAGTTGTGCCAACATCATTTGTTGAAGATACTATCTTTCTTCCATTGAATATTTTTGTCTCTGTCAAAAATCAAGCTTTCATATGTGTGTGAGTTAATATCTGGGTCTTCAATTTGATTTCACTGATCCACAAGTCTGCTTTTATGTCAGTAGCAAGCTATTTTATTATTGTAGCTCTATGACATAATTTGAAGTTGGGGATGGTGATGCCTCCTGAGGATCTTTGGTTGAGCAAAACTGTTTTGGCAATCCTGGCTTTTCTGTTATTCCAAATAAAACTGAGTATTATTCTTTAAAGTTGTGTAAAAAATTGTGTTGGGATTTTGATAGGAATTGCATTGAATCTAAAGATTGTCATTTTTACTATGTTGATGATACCTATACAGGAACATGGGAGATCTTTCCATTTTCTTATATCTTCTTCAATTTCTTTCTTCAGAGATTTAAAATTTTTGTCAAACAGATTGATACTTCTTTGCTCAACACTTGTAATTTGATGGTGACTTCAGTTCTTGATTTTTGGCTATTGGTATAGGAAACTATATTTTTTGACACAAGACATATTTATTTATCTCACATTTTGTTAATACCATCACAGACTTATTTATTGTTGTAACTTCTGTAGCAAATAAACTGTCATGTATTTGGGAAAAAAATCTAAATTATTTATTTCTAGGAAAAAGGATTTTATTGCCTGATTATGGAAATAATAGCTCTTTCCTCACTTCTGGTTAAAGGGATATGCTCCCATTGTCTGACAATTAGCTAGAATATATCCACAGAACTGTGTAGGCTCTCTCTTGGCAACTTACTCCACTTTACTCCTAGTTTATATTTTTTTAAACAATAATGGTTTTACTTTGATCAGGTGCCTGTTATGCTATTTGGAAATGGGCAAACTAAATAATTTATAGTGAAATATGTGTGAAAATTCTACTAACCTCCATTTCCTAGACAAACCACATATAGGACTGTAGCTGTTTGTATACATTCAAATTTAATTACAGTATATATGTTTTTAAATGGCATTTCTCTTTGCTGATTTGTCTCCTCATAACATCTTTGTGTAGCAAGAAAGGGTCTTGCTCTGTACTCCAAGTTGGCTTAAAATGAGTGATGCTCCTGCCTCTCTCCTGAGGCTTAAGATGTACATCACCACATTAAAACCTTGTGGGGTTTTTTTGTTTTTTTTTTTTTTTAATTTTACTTGCTCTTTGTTTGTTTGGGGATTTTTTTATTTGCTTGTTTGTTTAGTTTAGTTTTTTTCAACAGTTTACAGCAAATTGATAAAATTTCCTGTTTGCTTAGTGTTTCACAGAAGATAGTAATTATGCCCTTTAATTCTTAACCTTTTTAATAGGGTGTTTGTTTGCTGTGAATGTACAGTCTGCTCTCCTGAGCACCTGCCACTTGCAGTACTGTAGCCTGCAAAGGGCTACCTGCCACTTCCTTCTGCTTAAATGTCCTCATTGCTCTCTATATATGTCTGTTATGTGCTGTATGTCTGTAACTGAAGCATTGTGCATACATCTTTGTTGTTGTAAAACACATGTTTCATGCTAAAATGGGGTTCCTGTAGCAACATATTTATGTTCTTCTGGAAAATAAGCAATGTCTGACAAGTGAAAAATTTTAATTTTTAAAGAAATTAGTAACAATTTCTGAGATATCTGTGGAGGGCTTTTGTTAGTCTTTTTGTTCAGACTTTAATTAGAGATCACTTGATCTTATACACTATGAAATATTTGATGATACTTATAGACACATGTATTTATTTCATTTTATTGAAAATGGATTTTACACATATTTATTTCTTCCATTCTTCCCAGTTGTTCCTCATTTCCCATCAAATCTAGATTCACTCCATTTCTGTTTCTCAATAGAAAACAAATAGTTTTGTAATGGGTAATAAAGTATACTAATATCGCTCATTTCTGTCTTTTGTTTCCTCCCTCCAATGTATTCTCAATCCAATTTTTCTCATAATTTCTCTTACTCCTTCTCAAGGTTTTGCCTGTATTTCTTCTTATATTTACATATGTAACATAGATATAATATATATTAAAAATTTTATATACTATTGACATCACATGTATAACAATATACAGTAAAATATATACATATATAAAGCAATATATGTAATAATATGCATAAATATATTGTTCCACACTCTTAGTATTGCTTCTATGTCTAATTTCAGAGCCAAGGGGCCTCATCCCTACTAATGACTTTCTCCTTCTCTCAGCAGTTATTTACCTAATGTTCTTTGCTTAGCAATGGAGCTCTGTGAGATTTCTTTCTGTACAATATCTTGTCTGTTGATACTGTACATTGTTTAGGCAGACATGTTATGTGGCATTATGAGAAATCTTGCCTGTGACTTCTGGTAGACATAATCTCAGAGCACATTTCCTGGTCTTCTGGCACTTAAAATCTTTCCAGTCCCTTTTTCTCAATGTTCCCTGAACCATAGGAGCAACTGTTCAGCTATAGTTGCACCAGTTGAGACTAAAAACCCATGATCACTTTAGACTGCATTGGGATTATGGTCTGTCATAAATATTTGTCCCACCTACTAGTTTAATAAAAACACTGATTGGCTGAAGTCAGACAGGATATGTGGGAGGAGCTACCATACTTGGAAAATCTCAGAGCAGGGCAGACACACCAGACAGACACCATTGGGATGCCACATCGACAGGAGTAGAAGATGGCAGCAAACACAGAGCAAAGAAGCTGAGTTCAGATGAAGGAGTTAGCAAGTTATTTGCCTGGGCCCTAGGTCAATGAGCAGAAAATTAATGTAAGCATCTGTGTGTTTCTATGGAACTGTGTGTGTTCCTATGTGACTGCGGGTGAGCAGGTCAGAACCTCAGGGCTAAGACAGGAAAGTCCAGGCCAGAACCAAATACAACTGTTCACTACCTACTGAGCAGATAAATAGTTAGAATGCAGTTAGGAATTTTACTAATAATATTAGGATAGTGGTAGTCATTGGTTCTCTCTTAAGATCATGAAAACCCTTTAATGTTTCCTATACCTGCATGATTTCTGTCCTGCCAGGCCAATCTTAACACCTATCACCACATGCTTAGTTACCAGCAAGGTAAGTGTGACACAAACAACCAGGGATATCTTGTCACGATTTGCTGTGGTTGTTTGTAGACAGCACAATTGAATAGGTTTATCAACTGTTTTTCTTCTTTGGTAGCTTTCACAGAATCTTCTATTGTAGAAGCTAGTCCTCGGGAGGATGTTTTCAGGTAATTTCCAGGTAAATGCTTTGAGTTTTATATACACAGTACATGGTGTCTAGGAAAGCAGATAGGAGAAATAGTTCATATGTGGAATTCCCAAATAACAACTCAAAAAATAGAGCCTAATGACTGATGTTGTGAGTTCTGTCAGATGGTCTATGGTTTCCAGGGGTAACAGTGGAGCCAAGGCTTGATAGATATGTCTGCAAAACAACTTCCTCACTACAGAATGAGCACATATTTTGGGGTTGAAATATTATAAGGCCAGAACACCAGGAATTTGCTGTGAGATTTTGTATCCTAGTTATATCAGAAGCTATATGCATAAAATCTTACCAATATGGTTGCCTAAAAATGAATTGAACAAGAAAAACAATAAGAGATATGTTATTATTCTTGAGTCACTTTTGGTTATTGTGTAGTGAATACCTGGCCCCATATTGGTTATGAAAGCAGTGAAGACCCATTGGATTTGTTCAGTATTTGCTATTTATTCACTTTGTATTTATTCAGAACCTTTTGTTTTAGAGACATTAGCTGCCATCACATGAAAGTGGCCAAAATTCAAATGCAAATGACACCTTTCCTGTGATTGACCAAAGGAACTGAGGTTGTTCTTCAGAGAATATTTCAGCCTTTCTCCAGTTTGAACAGAGAGAAGCAAATGTAAAACATGAATGGCAAAACTTCTAGCCTGGGTCCTGACATCTTGGAGAAATTGCATTAAAAGCTATGTTTGGCTGCCCTAAAGAGGTTTGTGATACATTCCTGCTCTTTAATCTGTTACTGTCCATGTCTGCTTTCTCATTGTTTAGCTGTATACCACAAAAAAAGATAGATGATAAATTTAACTGCTGTACACCAAGGGGCAAATGTTAAATCACAGATTTCATAAGAAGCTGGTATGCTTCTAAAGCTATAAACACAGTATCAAGGAAAGTGGGACTAGTACCCACTGGAAATTTTCTAGGATAAAGTGTGGTCCTTCCCTCCACAAAAGGACTCAGGAAGTCAGAGAATGTGACTCAGTAGTGTGTGCTTTACAAAGTGCCTAAGGCTACACTTGTGTTTATTTGGTGGAGACAAAGCCTGAGACCTAAAGCTCTCCTCTTTGCAGTGCGAGCCCTTCAAGCTGAAGAAAGGAACCCATCCCCCTTATGTACATATTCAAGAGTCAGTGGTGTGGTGCTTAGATGGATTCTCAATACAAGGATTAGAAATAATCACTATTTTAAATATGAAATGTTCCAGTCTTGCCAGAGATTTGAATACAATGAGCTTTATTGGGACTGCTGAAATGAAGATACTTGCTTCCCTAAAGAACAGTTTAAGCTTGAACATGAAATAAATAAAAGGGAATTCCAGCCTTGGAATCTGTAGATGCCATTAATTAGCAAATGAGGCATTTGGCATTTAAACTTAGAATCTCCACTTGGGAAAAGTGGCATTTGATAAGCAGGATGCTGGCCTTGGTAAAAGCAGAAATATTGTGTGTGAGGCTACAAAATTACATAAAAATGACAGTTAAGAGCACCAACCTCATTCTCCTGAACATAAAACCTCATTCTACAGACTTGAAAGTACCAAAAAAAAAAAAAAAAAAAAAAAAAAAAAAAAAAAAAAAAAAAAAAAAAAAAAAAAAAAAAAAAAAAAAAAAAAAAAAAAAAAAAAAAAAAAAAAAAAAAAAAAAAAAAAAAAAAAAAAAAAAACCAAAAACCACAGTTTACATGGTACATCAAGCTGAAGAGAAACTATTTTAATCATAAGATAAAAACTAGAAATGACAAATATTTAAAATACAGAGTATTAAAAAATAATTTCAGAAAAAGAGAATTTATAGGATCATTTACTTTAAGTAATACTGTCTAGTAAATTAATTAGGTGCTATGTTCTGAAAACCAACAGTTACATAACAGGACTGTAATATATCTTTATTCCATGTGATCAACATCTTTATATGTATATATGCATACACGTTCTTTATATATAAATATAATTCTCTATAAAACCCATGAAATTATATATTGTTAACACTCGTTAAATGACTTTGTGTGTATGCATCTGTTTATTTTCATAGTTAGCAAATTGAAATCACTTCCAAGGGAGTTATTTAAAAATCTTTAGTGTGCATAAGAAGCCTGTAAACTTTTAATGATTAGGAAAAAAATGTGATCACAGCCAATCCTCAATCACAATGATTTTCTAAAAGTTAAATGATTTAACTCTTTATAGATTTGCCTTCAAGAGACATTTCTGAAAAGTGTAAATTATTTGAATCACCATTATATGCCTAATCTCTTTTTTTAAAAAAAATCTTTGATCAATATATTATTGCATAGTATTAGATTTCCATGTGGTATCAACCAGAAATTGTATTTTAACTACTGACCAGATTTTATGTGCTATATAAGTATTGTACTAAGAACAGGAGCTTACCTGATTGGGAAAGGCTGACTGTAAGGATTCCTGGCACTCCATGTAGCCGAGCCAATTCGGCTCAGGTAGAATGCACCTTGGAGGGAAGAAAGCCCCTGAGCATGGCTGTATAAATCCTGCAGCACTGCTTACAGAAGCACCTCCCTGGACACATGACTATATGGAGTCACGCCCTAAACGTGACTACATAAACCTGTACGCACCCCTTCTCAATTTAAAAAAAAATACCTATCTACAAATCTGGCCCTATAGAAAGCACTAGAGAGAACATTCAAACCTAAGGATCTGAGACACACAAATGAAACCACAAACATTCAATAATCCCACAGAAGAAAATCCCAAAAAGGGGAAATATACACATGCAATTATCAAAAATAACAGAAAATAACAGTCAATGGTCATTAATATCTCTTAATATCAATGGACTCAATTTACCTATAAAAAGACATACCCTAGCACAGTGGATACAAATATAGAAACTATCCTTCTCCTGCATACATGAAACACATCTCAACTTCAAACACAGACACTGGCTCAGAGTAAAGGGCTGGAAAAAAATTTTCCAATCAAATGACCCCAAGAAACAAGCTGGTGTTGTCATGCTATTATCTAAAAAAATCATTCAAAAGAGACCAGTACAGACATTACTTATTCATCTCAGGAAAAATTGATCAACATGAGATTTCAATCCTGAGTATTTATGCCCCTAATATAAGGACACCTACATATATAAAAGAAAAATACTACTAAAGCTTAAACTCCACAACAAATGTTACATTCTAATAGTGGCAGACTTCAATACCCCACTTTCATCCCTGGATATGTTAACTAGACAAAGACTCAGCAGAAAATAAGGGACCTAAGAGAGGTTATTATGACAATGGACTTAATAGATATTTACAGAAGCTTCTACCCAAACAAAAAGGAATATATATCTTTCTCAGCACCACATGGAACTCTCTCTAAAATTGACCACATAATTGATCATAAAGCAAATATTAATAGATACAATAAAATGGAAACAACCCCTTGTTTCATATCAGACCACCATGGCCTAAAGTGAGTTAAACGATATCAAAATTCACAGAAGGCCTACCAATTCATGGAAACTAAACATCATGCAAGTGAACAACCTCTGGGTCAAAAAAGAAATGAAGAAAGAAATCAAAGGCTTCCAAGAAATTAATGAAAATGAATCCACAACATTCTCAAACTTTTGGGACACAATGAAAGCAATCTTAAGAGAAAAATTCACAGCACTAGATGCCTATATGAATAACCTAATGAAATCCCACACTAGAAAACTAACAGCACAGCTGAGAGCCTTAGAACAATTAGAAGTAAACTCACCTAGAAGAAATAGACAGCAGGAAATAATCAAACATAGAACGGAATTCAATACAATTGAAACAAATCCTCTTTTAAGGCTTCTATAATCTTCATAATGGTGTTTGCATTGTTGTTTCCTTCTATTTCCTCTTCATTGCTCTGTTCAGGTCTTGGTGTTGTAGAGATATTAGCTTCTTCCAGTAGTGCCTTGTTCTTTATATTGTTTTATGTATTCTTACACTGGCACCTGTCCATTGTTTTCTTGGTTCACTGTAGTCAGGTCTTAGTGGAATTTTAGTCCATTGTGGCTACAGGGGTTATGTATCTCTTATCTTCTCAGGAGTTTACATGATTCCTTTCTCTGGTCACACACACAGTTAATTCTAACACACAGAAAGCCAGGAGTAGTGACCTACACCCTCTATACCACAACTTCAGAGACAGAACTTCTGTTTCTGTGATCTTAAGGCTACATGCATTTAATCTTAACCTGGATAGGATAGGGTATATATGGGTTTGTAGAAACCCAGAGAGAAGCAAAGCAACTGGGAGAAGCAACTGGCAGAAGCAACTGACAGAAGCGACCAGGATCTAAGATGAGAAAGTTGCAAGACAGTTGGGTGAGAATTGACTGTAGTGCTTCCTTTTTCTGATATTTTAGCCTTCTCCTGATAATTGACTCTGAGTCTCATTTGTGATACTACAATCAAATTGACTTCAACCCAGAAATGCAGAGATGGTTCAACATCCAAAAAGTAAAAATTTTATCCATCATATAAAAAATATTGAAAAAAAAAAACCACATGATCATCTCCTTAGATACTGAAAACCCTTTGACAAAGTCTAATACTATATTATGATAAAAGTCCTGGAGAGATCAGGAATACAGGGAAAATTCCTAAGAAAAATGAAGGCAATTTACAAGAAGCCAATGGCCAATATCAAACTAAATGTAGACTAACTCAAAGCAATTCCACTTAAAACAGGAACTAGACAAGGCAGTCCCCTCTCCCCTTATCTATCCAACATAGTCTTTAAAGTTTTAACCAAAGCAATAAGAGAATGAAAGGAGAATAAGGGGATACAAATTGGAAAAGAAGAAGTGAAACTATCTCTACTTGCAGATGATATGACTGTATAACTAAGTGACCCACAAAATCCTACCAGGGAACTTCTACAGCTGATAAACTCCTTCAGCAATGTAGCAGGATACAAGATTAACTCAAAAAAAAAATCAGTAGCTCTGCTATACATTAAAGACAAATTGACTGAAAAAGAAATAAGGGAAACATTACCCTTTATAATAGCTGAAAATAGCATTAAATATTGGATTAACTATAACCAAAGAAGTAACAGATTTGTTTGCCAAGAACTTTAAATCACTGAAGAAAGAAATTGAAGAGGATATCAGCAAATGGAAATATCTCTCATGTTCCTGGATAGGTAGAATCAACATAGTAAAAAATGGCACTCTTACAAAAGCAATCTACAGATTCACTGCAACTCCCATCAAAATTCCAACAATTTTTTAAATAGATCATGAAAGCATAATACTCAAATTCACCTGAAACAACAGGATTGTCTAAACAATTTTGCTCAACAAAAGAACCTCAGGAGCCATCATCATCCCCGACTTTAAGTTTTTCTATAGAGCTACAGTAATAAAAATAGCTTGGTACTGGCATAAAAACAGACTTGTGTATCAATGGAATCGAATTGAAGACCCAGACAGTAACTCACACACCTTGAAACACCTGATCTTTGACAAAGAGACCCAAAACAGTCAATGGAAAAAAGATAGTATCCTTAACAAATAGTGTTGGCATAACTGGATGGTAGTGTGTAGAAAAATACAAATAGATCCAAACCTATCACCCTGTACAAAACTCAAATCCAAGTGGATCAAAGACCTCAACATAAACCCAGCCACACTGAACCTGATAGAAATGAAAGTGGGAAATACCCTCCAATACATTGGCACAGGTGACCACTTCCTAAATATAACACCAGTAGCACAGGCACTAAAAGCAACAATCAATAAGTAGTACTGACAAGCTTTTGTATAGCCAAGGATACAGTCAATAATACAAAGCAATAGATTACAGAATGGAAAAAAGTTTTCAATAATCCTATAAGTGACAGAGAACTGATCTCTAAAATGTATAGAGAACACAAGAAACTAGAGTCCGAAGCTCTAAATAACTCAATTAAAAATGGGGTTCAGAACTAAAAACAGAATTCTTAGCAGAAGAATTACAAATGGCTGAAAGGCACTTGAAAAAGTGCTCAATATCTTTCGCCATCAGAAAAATGCAAATCAAAACTCTCAGAATGGCTAAGATTAAAAACCCAAATGACAGCCTATACTCAAGAGGATGTGGAGCAAGGGGAACTCCCCTCCATTGTTGATAGAAGTATAAGCTTTTTCAGACACTTGAAATGCAGGTTGGCGGTTTCTCAGAAAATTTAAAAATCAATCTCCCCAAGGATCTAGTAATACCACTATTTGGCATATACCCTAAAGACACACATTTGTACCATAAAAGCATTAGCCCAACTATGTTCATAGCAGCATTATTCATAATAGCAAGAACCTGGAAACAACCTAGATGCCTCTCAATTGAATAGATTAACAAAGTGTGTTACATCTACACAACTGAGTATTTCTCAGCAGTAAGAAAAAAATATTCTAAAATTACAGGCAAATATATGGATTTGGAGACTACTCCTGAGAGAGGTTTCCCAAGCCCAGAAAGATAAGCAGGTTATGTATTTACTCATTAGTGGACTTTAAACATAAAGCAAAGTACACCCAACCTGCAAAGCACAATCACTGAACAGCCCAGGATCTGAAGCACCTTGGGCTGGAAACTTGGAGCCCATTCTCCCTAGAGGAACACCTAACCCAGTCTTGATTTTACTATGAGAAAATTGGACTTGCCTAGAGTGGATGCTGAATCCCCCTAGGGATCTCTTGCCCTTTCTGAAGAGGGGATCAGGGGATGGGAAAAAGAGAGTCTGACTGGGAGGAGTTGGGAGGGGGAAGGCAGTTTGAACATGGGAATATAAAGACAAAAAATAAGATTTTTTTTATAAATATAAAAATAAAAAAGAATGAACTATAACATAAATTTATATTACATATAAATATATAAATGTGTATATGTGGCATGCATAGATATGGGTGCACACATGTATGCATTTGTAGAGTTGTTTATATGTATATACTTAGGGATGTGTATATATTATCAATAAACACAGTTTGTAATAATGAGGTAAAAAATACTAATTACATATGTGGCTTGTAGTATCTATAAGCGATGACCTTTAACATTCTTGAGAAAATAAGAAATGGGTAAAAGTAGTAATTTTAAAGCTTACCTTTTGAAGGTAAGAAAGTTTGGACTTTTTTTAACTTTACATATCTTTTTCATAAATATTATGGTTTTCAAGTTTTTTTCTGTGTTTGCAAAATGTGAGTATCTCAGTGCCTGTGTCTTTTGTGTTTTTCTTTGGCTCGTCTTTTCTGGTTAGTTTTGTCCTGTTCTCATCTGTTCCATTTTTATTTTAAATTTATTATTTCTATTAATATATGCCTGTATATTATTTTCATAAGAGAGAAAAAGAAAGAAAATAGATGTGAATGGGAGGAGATGTAGAGAAGATCTGTGAAGATTAGGATGAGAAGGTTAATCAGGATATATTGTATAAAAAATACTATTTCAATAATAAATTAACATACAGCATAAATAACATAAATACATTATGTGTTAAATATAGATATAAATGTACAATATTAGTTAATTGAACAATATCAGTCTTAGAGCATGAAGGCATATATAATAGATATATACAAAAGTATTAAAACAGCATAGAAATACCAAAAACTTGTTTGGCACCAGTGTGCTGGTCAGGTTTATGTCAACTTGACATAAGCTAGAGTCACCAGAGAAGTATCAGTCTCAGTTGAGAAAATGCCTCCATAAGTCAAACTTATGAGACATTTTCTTAATTAGTAATCCATAGGAGAAGGTCCAGCCAATTGTTTGTAGCATCATCCCTGGGGACACCTTCTATAAGAAAGGTGATCTGAATATTCCATGCTAAGCAAGCCAGTAAGCAGTATTCCTCCATGGAATCTGCATCAGTTTCTGCTCTCTGACTCTCACCATGTTGAGTTCCTGCCCTAGATTTTTTTCAATGATGGACTACAATGTAAAAGTAAAAGCCAAATAAACCCTTTACTCCATAACTTGCCTTTTGGTTATGCTGTTTTACTGTATAAATTAACCTTAACTGTGATATTCAGAGAGGGGTTACAACTGTAAAGTTTAGATGGTGGAAGAACAATGGAAAACAAGTAGAAACGGGCACAGAAAGAATAGGAAATCTGCTCTTACAGAAAGCGCAGGATACTGGAAGATTTTAGATGAGCCTAAACTAAATAACCTGATAGAAATCAGGAAACCACAGTTTCTAGTTACAGAGCATGAGACTGGAGAAAAGCAATGATGTTACAGGTGAAGTAGAAAGGAGCCAGTACACAATAGATTTTGCTCAAGTACAAGAATATTGGACATTATATGTTGGAGGTCAGGAAATCTTCAGGAAAAAAGGGCTAAGTAAAGAAGACTGTTCTGTATTTCCTCTGACCATTCCCTAAAGTGATAGGAGGCAGGACATGGCATGCTTAAAAAGAGAAATCCAAGGATCACTTAAGAGGAAAGTCATTATTATAATTTGTCATATGAGTATGTGTACATATGAAGAGGCAGGGAAAATGTTAAATGAAAAATTCAAGATTTCAGGAAGAATGTTGACAATGTAAGAGGAAGAAATAGGTTTGAGATGGACAAGATAAGGTGACTTAAAAATAAAACATTCTAGCTTCAAATGAGTATATGTGAGTCCATGAAGATATTGCCTGGTATCTGCAAGTCTCATTTAGGAATTATTTTAGAAATGAGAAACAAAGACCCTGCAAGGGAAGCCAAGTTTTTATTCTAGCTTACAGTCAATCACAAGCTTTCCATTTAGTTTCTTTAAGCCTTACTTAGACTTTCCCCTGTAAAATAAAGTACAAATTGCTGGGCACTTAAAAGATCAAATGAGATCATGTCTATGAAAGTGTTCTTTAAACTCAAAATGTTTCCTGCAGTGAAGCCATGTTATCATTAGATTAAACACAACTCTAGTGGCGTTCTATCTTTTATTAACCTTCACTGTTCAAGCTAGTTTATGAGAGAAATAAAAAAATTAACACAAATAAAATATTATATAAAAGTTTATGATATTTTTGGACTAATACAATTTCTTGAATAAAATTTTTACAAAAAAATATGAAAAAGTACGGGCCTATAACAAAGGTTTGAAAAATAAAGATGACAAATTAAGCCATCAGTATTTCTAGCAGATAGCAGATTACACAAATATGACAGGAACTGATAGAATACTTTCATGTGGCAGATCGCAGTGCCCAAGTTATTCCTGGAAAACCAACTTCCAGTTTTGAAACAAGTTGCACTTTTGATTGTAAGCTGCTGTTTTATTGTTCTCTGGCAGCGTCCCATGGGAAAGTCTTACATTTCTTAAGATAAGAGCCTATAAAACACATGAAGTTGCTGAAAATCCCCTGGGAAATGTGCAAAGAGCTAATTCTTGTGGGAGAAAACACCTCTTTCTGGCAAAGAAGAACTACATAAGGAACAGCAAAAGCCAGACAGAGTGAGTAGAATAAATAGCAGAATACGAACTTGAAAGTAGTTTGTAAGAGGGCAGGGATTCCAAGGCAGCATACATACTTGGCATAAAGAGACAAAAGTTTTCCTGATTGAAAGGAATGTGATAAAAATGTGACCATAAAATAAAAAATAATTGATACTTTTACCAAAATTAAAATTGTTTTTCTTTTTACTGTTTTATCATTATCTTCATAAACTCATCTAAGCCTATAAATTGGGAAGAAATGAAACACCCATTAAGCAGAAAATTTTTTTAAAAAAAGTGATCTCTGAGGTTAAAACACACAGACACACAGTCTCACACAAGAAAAATAAGCAAAGACATTTACATTTTAAATGATAATGCACTAACAGACACAGGAAATGCTAGACTTGTGAGTTAATCAAGAAAATATTAAAGAGAAAATTAAATGTATTATAAATAATGCTGGTGAGTTGACAAATTAAAAGATATTTAGTAAATGATATATGAAAAATATGGCTAAGCAGTTATTTCAAATGTTAGATCCCTCCTGTAAGCAAGGCTATAGTAATACCAGTAAAGTGGACCAGTCAGTTGGTAGAAAGGAGAAGTTTATTTGGGGAATAAGTTTTCTGGGCTGTCACGCTAGAAGAGAAAATAGCCAATCAGTTTGGAGCAAGCAAGAGAGTTTGTGATCTGATGCAGAAAGTTGGATTAATCAGGACCTAGATACCCTGGCTGGAGGTAGTTCACTTTTGAGGGAAAGAGTGGTAGTGGTTTTAGGTTTTTGTTTTTTGTTTGTTTGGTTGGGTTTTTTTTTTTTTGTTGTTGTTGTTGTTTTTTGGTTTTTGTTTGTTTGTTTGGTTGGTTTTTTTCTAGCAAACAGAAACCTAACTTACAAAATTCTTTAGCAAAGTTTAGCTTTGATTCTGTTTATCCAACAGCAATTCTTCTGCTCAGAGTTTTTTTCAAAAATTGTTATCAACACAGCCATTTTGGATATAACTATATGATATTTAGGATCAAAACACAGCACTGTCTAAATGGTGATAACGTTCAACTGCCTGAGGTTAATGTCTGATCCATGTGGAAAAAAAGGAACTGATTTCTAAAAGTTTTCCCCTGACCTTCAAGTCTACACCCTGTAACATGCATGTGTACAAGCACACATAAATACAATCATATCAAATAGCTTTACATACAGAATATTGATATGGAAACAATTACCACAAGCATCAACAAAGGTATAAAACATAATTAAATTACAATAAAGATACAAAATTACAGATCAATAATATTGGGAAAAGTTTGACCTTAAATATTCTTTATAATATTTAAAATTTAAAATGTTTGGTCTTTGGCAATTTACATGACAGCTCTACATTTTTGTTTGCTTGTCTGCAAAGTGAGAATCATATTTCTACACAGTTATAAGAGTACTATAATGAGTCATGTTATATATTAAGTCTATATAATTTCTAAAACTATTATTCAAGGAATAACTCTTCTGTGGAACATTGTTCTAAGAAAAAATGAAATGCAGACAAGAGTGTATCTGTATATTAAATTAATAATATATTGTATATATTTAATATATAGATATATAAAGAAGATATATATGGGATATATATGAAGAGGAGAGACATAAACATAAGCATATACATATATGTTAAAATCAGTCAAACATCAACAAAAAGTATTTATACTCAACCTGCAGATGTGCAATTTTTTAAAAAAAGTATATGTATATTTAGAATAGGGCTGATCATGCTCTCTGACCTAGTTAACACCTTAATATCAAAGGAACCCTACTTAGGTTCTACTTAGAGAACACAAAGCCTGTGGTGATATATTATATATTTAATACAGTTAGCCAGGAATATCAGAGAACAAAATCACCCACAGTAAAGCCATGAAGGTTAGAGAGTGCTAACCCACATCTTTAATCCCATCACTCAGGAGACAGAGATCTTTCTGGATTTATGTGAGTTCAAGGCCTAACAGCCAAGCAGTAGTAACTCACGTCTATAGTCCTAAATCTAGGATTATGATACAGAGTTGAACCCAGACGTGAAACAGCTGAGCAGTGAAGATTTTAAGGCAGAATGAGGCAGACATTCAGGCATTCTCTAGAAACAAGTATTCAGGCTGAGGACTCTTGAAGACAGCATTTACCTTGTTCTGCCTGAGAAGTTGGCTGGTTGAAAATTGTTTCATCTTTCTGATATTTCAGTTTTCCCACAATATCTGGCTCTGAGTTCTTATTAAATACAAACTGGAATTCATGTTTCAATGGTGCTAGTAGATATTAAAGTGTTAGAGATCTTTTTATCCCATTGTATCTCAGTGCAATCTCATTAATGTAGATGTAGCTCCCATCATTTGGATATTGTTTGAGAAAACCAAAATAGGGAGGGCACAGCTTGCACTGATCTGCAGGAAAGAGTAAGTAAAAGAACAGGAAAGTTGAGAGTTGCAAAGAAGACCACAAGGCCCTCATTTCAATGGTGCACCTTTTTGCTCCTATCTCCTTAGCAACAACTTAAGTAGAAACTAGGTAATCAAAATAATAATAATCTCATCTTCCCCAATGAGTTACTTGCTTCATGTATTGAATACTTCAAATCACTATATAGGTCATGTTTCCTTTCATAGTTTTATTACTAAATTATTTAGAAGCAAATTTTAAAATGCCTTCAGATGGTGAGGCATGCAGGCCTTGTATTTTCATATACCATCATTTGAGTCTCCTGCTTATACCCCAGTCTGAAATCCTTTTACTTTTCCTTTCAAAATTTAAGTTAGCTATTTTCTTGACTTATCAAGTAAAATTTAGGTGTAATTTTTTATGTGAAAAACAAAAAATATGGATACTAAATATTCATGTATTCTTATTTTGTAATGTTTTTAAGACTACTAACATTCATGTTACTTTGCCCATCAATCAGACAGGAAAGCCTATGCTCCTATTAGTTAAAAGATTGCCCATAGTGGTGAGAGAGAGTAGAAGCAGAACACTTGGTGCTTCCAGAAGTTTCCTCATATTATGATGATTCTAAGTAGCTTAGACCATTGTAAATATATGAAGGTGATTCCACTTCTTAGTGTTGGTAACATAATGTAATAATAAATGAGAATGAGTAGGTACATTCAAACAAGCTATATTGTTTTATTTTTTTTTCTTTAATCTTCACTGTAGTGTGGCTTTGCATAAAAGCCCTTTAACATCATAGGCAATCAATCATTAGCTCCTAACAAAACCAGATTCTTGGGCACTCCTCACATGCACACCCAGTGCTTTGATCAAAAAGTTTCAATGCCATGCCAAGCTTCCCTCTGATTTCATGGCATACATCCCTTAGTAGCTTTTATTTTGGTCTTTATGCAAATAAACAATGGCATGTAACTGGAAAGCATGTGAAAGATGAAAGTTTGTTTATGAGCATGCCAAAGCAAAGTGTTGTTTATTTTTGTCCCTATCACTCCACTTTCAATTCTTCACAGATAGGAACAAGGACAGCCAGTAGGCATTATCAAATTAGGCGACAGTTAGAAATAGCAAACAGATAGCTAGATTTGCAGAGTAAACTTGCATTAAATCTCAGGAGATTCAAATCTTGATTGATCTAATTTTATTTGGTAGTTAGCACTCTTTGAGTTTATACAATTCATCATTTTACAGAACATCTTGGATAATAGCTATTCAATCACAGTTGTTTTTACAACAGTTTAAAGAAGGCACCATTATTGGTTTTGTACAAATGAGGAAGCACAGTGGGGAATGTAATTTTACTGTCAGGAATAGTGTGGTTCAAAAGCAATACTATTGAGACTCCATTACAGACATATGAGTATCTAAAATAAATATGATTTTTATCCCATCAGAACTCCAAGTAAATGTTTTGTTTTTATAATAATGATTAATATCTAGTAATAGTTATTAATATTACCTGAAGATGAATATATTAAATAATTGGAATTTAATTAGCATGCTTGAGAATAGAAACTTCTATTTTAGAAATTTATGGGTTTAAGAATATTAAAATACCCCATTGCTTCTGGTTCCACTTCCGGGACCCAGTGCTGGCTGCAGAATCCCAGCGCTCTCTGTAGCAGGGGCAGGTAAACTCTGTCCCTGACCACATCCACAGCTCCTGCTGAGGGAATTTGCACGGCTACCCACCTCAACCTCCAACTGAGCGAATCAACAACTGCAGGGGTCTCTGAAAGACAGAATCAGACCCTGACCAGAAAGGTGACAGGAGGCATACAAACCCAAGTGCCACAACTGACCAGGACCCATCTAATCGTGAACCACTGAAGCCATGGGCAAACGTCAGTGCAAAAAATTACATAATACTATGAAGGACAACATGGTAACTCCAGAAGAGAATGGCGATCCTACAAATACAAGGCCTAAACTGAGCAATGAAGAGGAAACAGAAGGAAGCAACACCAAAAATTCCTTTTTGATGTTCATCGAAGCTCTCAAAGAAGATATGAAAAAAAGCCTTAAAGAAATAGAAGAAAATACAAACAAAAATTGGAAGAGATGAACAAATCTATGAAAGAAACATGCCAGGAACTAAAAGCTGAAATAAAAGCTGAAATA
>PVIH01019020.1:0-36685 GCA_004025045.1 Sigmodon hispidus
TGAGCCTCGCCTGGACCGTCCCCCAGGGAGAGTTTGAGTCCTTCACTGTCCAGTACAAGGACAGGGATGGGCGGCCCCAGGTGGTGCGTGTGGGGGGCCAGGAGAGGGAGGCCATCGTGAGAGACCTGGAGCCTGGGCGCAAGTACAAGATGAACCTGTATGGACTCCACGGGGGGCAGCGTGTGGGCCCTGTGTCCACTATTGGTGTAACTGGTAAGTGAATGTCACGTGGGTCTGTGTGGGATGACCCATTCTCATTCTTTTATGCACCATCTTTGTGGTAACTTGTGTTCACACAGCAGCAAGGCTGCTGGGGATAGATATAGATGTAGATATATATAGATATAGATATATTCTTTAAAAGGCTGTTTAGTCTAGATAAGGCACTGACAACAAACAAGGTATCCCACACAATCTGGCATGCTAAATCAATAGTTAGAGTTAGTTATAAGAATATGGTTGAAGGGTTACTTACATAAGCATGGGTGACTCAAATGCAGGTATATTTCATAAAAACTGATTCAACATAGATAATGTGTCAGAAAAGATCCATCCTTGGAACTTTCTCTCCAGCCCTTCTACAAGTAACTGCTAATGCTTAGCTAATGTTGGGATGTATTTTGTGAACTTCCTAAGTTTTAGGGGCTTCCTTAGACTTGTGAGTTTTCTTTACTTCCTGAGCCTTTTAAGCTCTGTTTACTTCCTGGATGTTTTGTTTTGCTTTGTTTTGTTTTTGAAACAGGGCATAGTCATGACTGTCTTAGAACTCATTATGTAGACCAGGTTGACCTGAAATTCAGAGATCTGCCTGCTGCCTCTGTCTCTCAAGTGCTGGAATTGAAGGCACACATTGCCATACCTGGCTACTTCCTAAGTTCTACTGAGCTTTCCTCCAACAGGGAATGCTTCCGTTCTTAGGAAATAACTATACAATGCTATGTTTCTTCTGGCTTTTAAATTTTTTCCACTTTTCTATAGTGTTCCTTGAGCCTAGAGAATAGGGGATAGAAGTGTTTCATTATTTTCTTTTATCTGTTGCTAAGCATTGGGCCATCATGACACAGCAACTGTTATTTAGTTGCAATGATTTCACCGGTTATGAGTCCCCACAGGACATCTCTAACTGCAAGGAATAATTTTCTTCCTATAATTAATTGGTGTTGCTAGCAGCAGTAATGCACAGATGTAGACACATGTTTAGAAGGCGATTTGATGGGTATATCATATCCATTGAATAAGGCCATAGTAGTTGCCTCCCCATTGGGGCCCATGTGTTCTCCAGCCATCGGCCTTTGTCCTGGTTTACAGGGCGAGTTGTGTGCTCCCTCCTGTGGAGCAGACTTTAACTCCAATCAGTGTTGTATCCATAGTAACTGTACCATTATAGCAGCAGTGGTCTCTGTTAGTATTTTGCGTGTGGGAGAGACACCATTCACTGCCAGGTGCCACATAGAGTTTATTTAGGGGGTTCAGATATTCAGAGAAGGGGGGAGATAAAGAAGGAAAGAAAGAAAGAAAGAAAGAAAGGAAAAGAGAAAGCAAAAGGGTCCACTGCCATGTGTTATTTCTTTTTAAGGGAGCCGGTGGGCATACATACAGCCACGCCTAGGGGCATGTCACACATGGCAGCTTGCGGGGACACAGCTATGCCTGGGAACAGTGCTCTGTGTGTGGGGGTGTGGTTGTGCCAGGACATAGCCATGCCCAGGGGCGCACTCTCCCAGAGGTGCAAGGGCAACCTTGAGCGTGCGGCATGTCTGGAACACGCCTACATCCATGGCTTTGTAGTATTCGTGTTCATGGACAAGCAGGGCTATTGGTGATGATTTTCCCACAGCATCCTGCATGGTGCCTGTCAATAATACAAATGCAATTCAGCAAGAAAGGACCTTCCAGTTGAGTCTCAATCTTATTCTTCATGTCCTGCAGTAAAGCATGCAGTGTCTTTAGAATAGGGAGTTACCGTGTTCTAACCAATAGCATTTTTTTTTGATTTATTTATTTATTATGCATACAGTTTTACAGAAGAGGGCGCCAGACCTCATCATAGATGGTTGTGAGCCACCATGTGGTTTTGCTGGGAATTGAACTCAGGACCTCTGGAAGAACAGTCAGTGCTCTTAACCTCTGAGCCATCTCTCCAGCCCCACCAATAGCATTTTTCATAGTCTTATAGTTTGTGGGACTTCTGGGGCCTCCTTAGCCTGAACTATTCAGGGGTTCACATCAGGATCATTCAGCCTTATGGCTTCTGGCAGTGCCCTTTCCGTTTGTAGAGGGAACCTTCCTTTAGACTCTTTAATTCATGTCCTTCCTGTTCTTCTGATGATTTTACAGATAACTAAAATATTCCGAGATTAGCACAATCTCTTCTGTGTAATTAAATGCTTTCATAAAAGTGTACAGAATAGCAATGCAGGCTCCCAGACCCATCCCATGACAAAATGTAAGACTATAAAGACAGCCTTAGGGGCATGCTGTAAAGATCCATAGCTAGCCATTCCAGAAGAACACAATTGGCCTTGGGATCCAGAGCAAAGATGTTACTGGTAAAAAGTCATTACCAAAGCTCAGCAAAGCACAAAAAGATCTTGGTGTTTTCATCAACTGTTTTATCACAAGGGGGCATTGAATACAGTAGCATAGATGGAATCCTGTCTGGCCTTCCATAGCAAATGGATGCCTTCCATGAACCATCCAGCCTCCTCATCCCAGGATGCTGTTGTTCCTTTAAGGACACTGTGTATAGACCTTTGATGGGTTGGCTCAGGGCCATGGCTGTCCTCTAACCTACCTTGCCTGCCATTGGAGCTGGGTCTTCATTTCTGACAGGCTCCTGGCCATCATGTGGCCATTGTCTTTTCATCAGCCACATCCACTGATATGATGGCTATTGGATGGTCCCCAGACTACTTAAACAATTTCTATCCCTAGCATGGGAACATGCACTGCATACTCTGGAGGTAATACTTGTCCACCCCAGGTCAGATTTAAAATGTTATTTATTCATGTATTTTATATATCTGAGTGACCTGTTTTGATGCATCCCAGAAGAAGGAATCTGATCCCATTCCACATGGTTGTGAGCCACTATGTGTTAGCAGGGATTGAACTCAGGACCTCTGAAAGAACAGTCAAGTGCTCTTAACCGCTGAGCCATTACCCTATGAGTTCTGTGCTCTGTGAGCCACTGCTCAGACTGTAGCATCTGTCAGAAGGTCGCTGGCACAGCATTTGGCATTCTGTGAATTTTCCTGTGGGAACTGTCTGCATACTAATCTTGTCACGTTTTCTTTTGAATGACAGGGACAGATCTGTTTGTCTGTCTTGCCTTCCTCTCAGCCTCTCTCAATTGCTTCTGCATTTTATAAAAACGGTTTACAGACTGTTCAGAGTCATTCTGAATTCCCAGAGATTCTGGCTCATGAAAGTCATATCCTGTCCTGGCCCCGCAAGCCCCTGAAGCGCTGTGTATCTCTGGCTGGCCTGAAACTTGCTATATGGACCAGACTAGCCTCAAACTCACAGAGACCCATCTGCCTGTGCTTCTCCAGCACCAGGATTAGAGATGCACACTATCACATCTGGCTGCAGATGTCTCTCTTAGCTTTCCTGAGAATGTGATTTTGTCTGACTTCATGAGCTGGGCATTTACATTTCTTCTCTCCCATTCCTCCCCCACCCCAGCAGCACCTTCTCCCTTCTGATGTCTTTATGGGACTAAGTGTCCCTCATGGCTTGAATGAGCCATTTCATCAGGGATTGATTTTCCCCATTTTGCCTTGGGTTATGCTGCCTTTGTCTCAAACAGGGACAGGTTGCTATGACACTCAGTTTCTCCATCTCCGTTCAGATTAATCCCATCTGCCCCTATTTCACAGCAAGGCTGTCAGAGGCTTCTTTGTTCTTTTCAGCTTAAAGATCTTTCCCGATGTGCGCTGCTCAGGTATTGAGTGTACCCTGAACACCGTAGTTTCCCACACTCGGTCATCACTAACTCCCCATCTGCATATTGAACCATGAATTTTCTCTTCCTGTCCTAAGGTCTGGTGTCCTCTGTCCTTCCCTCCCCCTTCATTACCCAGTCACCCAAGGATTCCAACACTTCGGATCCTATGACGGTCTTTAGCATGTGTTCGGCGGCATCCTCTCTGCCTTCCATCCTGCCAGCCTTTGTCTCCATTTCTTTCCTCTCCTTCCCTAAGCCAGAGGCTCACGAACAGGCAGCATCCATATGACTTTCCCACAATGCAATTCCTCTCTTATGTGGGCATGTTCTTTCTGAGAAGGCACATGAGTTCCAGTTTCATGTTTGCCTACAGCAAGGGCACTCAGCTGACACCCTAACTTGCTTACTATCTTGTCTTATATATTGTGTTAGGGACCACAATACATCCTCTAGTCCATTTGCAGTTTGGGGGACATCCTTACATTTGTGTAGTAAAACCCATTCACCTACCATATCCACTTTAGGAAAATGATACCCCAGGATTCTCCCTTGGACATTCTAGATGGCCTGGCTGGGTTGCATGTCCTTCTTCTATATCAGAGAGCATGAAGCCATCATCACAGCTAGAAGGGTCATCTCCCCATAGCACACAACAAAGGTGGCTGTATCCAGGCATTCCCTGCAGGTCCTAGATGCCTCAGTGTTGTAATACGGTTATGGTCTGAACTTCCTGGTCTAGCCCAGAGGTTCAGACCCACTCTCAGCCCCATTGCCACTTAGGCCCAAATAATCACACAGACGCTTGTATTATTTTTATGCTGATTTACCCAGGGCCCAGGCATATGACTTGCTAACTCCTTCATCTGAACTCAACTCATCTTGTTCAGCCATGCGGCTCGGTTCCTTTTCTCAGAGCAGCCTTTCAGCTTCTTTCCTCTGTGTCTGCTGCCGTCTCATTGTCGTGTCTCCATCGCATTTCTGTGGCATCTGTCCTCTGCTCTGAGATGTTCCCAGAATTGTCTTAGTCTGGTAGCCCTACCCGCACTTCCTGTCTGCCTTTGGCCAATCAATGTTTTTATTAAACCAGTAGGCGGGACAATTATTTACAGTGGAACAGAATACAATCCCCCTATAGAACAGCAGCTGTTAGGGTGGTCACAAGCCCACACCCCCTAACTCACCTTTAGTTCTGATGGTTCATATTCCATTTATGTTGGTTGACTTTCTTACGGAGACCTGGATATCTACTTGTACCAGATGAGTCACCAAAAGCAGATCCAAGAAGCAACTCCACCCATGTCTAGCTTAGTGAACCAACATGTTTGCTGGGGTCACCTGCAGGGATGTGGTAATCCTTATAGGAAGGCAGGTAGCTCAGAGGCAGCTACACCCCTGCAAACCTCCTTCCAACACGGGTTACAGCTCACAAAAGCATGTCCCCCTGTGGCAGAATTCCTCCTCTCTATAACTGTTATGCTTCTGTAGCCGTGTTGAGGCCTTGTAAACCTTGTAAGCTTCAGGACCTTCCTGAGAGAAACTTGAGGCCCCATTTCAGACGGGAGGAAACCACCATGCACATTGGATTCCATGAGTCAAACTAGACCCAGCAGTGAATCCAGAACCTGCCATTCTGTTCCTAACAGGATCCCGAGAACCAACCTGCTGGTAAAAACCCCACAGCAGGGCTGGAGAGATAGCTCAGAGATTAAGAGCATTGACGTATTCCAGAGGTACTGAGTTCAATTCCTGGCAACCACATGGTCGCTCACAGCCATCTATATAATGAGATCTGGTGCCCTCTTTTGGAATTTGTTGCTAAGTGTGTGTGAGATGCCTCACAGAGACTCTTTGTGGGATTCATTCAGCCCATAAAGGAACAGCAAAGAGACAAGCAGTTATCCCTGTGCACCTATATGAACTCACGTTATGTATTGTTGAAATTTTCAGGCTTGTACCCATGCATCAATTCATTTATTCCACAAAGAATACCCTGATCCAGGCACTGTGGAGCTGAGTTTCAGTTGTCACCAGCCAGAGACCAACAACTCATCTGGGAAGGGGCAAGTCAGGTTTCTAGTGCAGTGTTCCAAGACTGTTTGGAGCAAAGTCCTGAATCCAGTGAGGAAGGAGATGGAGGGGTCATTGCAGGGAGGCCCAGGGTAGTGGCCCTTAGGGCCTGCTCAAGAGCGGCAGGAACTAGACAAGGGAGAAGTCCCGTGGTCCCGGTGGATAGAGGCGGGTGCTAGTCACGGCAGTGAGGAAGGCACAGGGGACATGTGTAGCAGTCCCTGTGGCCGCTGTCACTGCTCTTCAGGACTTCCTTCCTATGGGGACAGGGAAGACATAACCTGTCTCTATGTGTATGTCTTCCAGATCCAGAGCAGGAAGCTGTGACCATACAGATGGTACCCACAACAACCCCTAAGAAGCCACGCCTGGGGGAGCTGACTGTGACAGACACCACCCCTGACTCCCTGAGCCTCTCCTGGATGGTCTCTGAGGGAGAGTTTGACCAATTCGTGATCCAGTACAAGAACGGGGACGGGCAGCCCAAGGTGGTGCGGGTGCCAGGGCACGAGGACCAGGTCACCATTCCTGGGCTGGAGCCAGATCACAAGTACAAGATGAATCTGTATGGCATCTATAGAGGCCAGCGTGTGGGCCCCGTGTCTGCCATTGGGGTGACGGGTAAGTGGACTGTGGAAGCCCAGAATGGATCCAGTAAAAATGACCATCAACTCTGAGTAGAGATCAGTGGCCCAGGATTGGGTAATGCCCTAGACTTTCTGTGGCCCAGGCTATGCTCTATGTACGTTTCCTCTCCCCCCCATGCAGGGACTGGGGAGAGCAAGGCCTTTGCTATGTTGCTGTCTGTCCAGGTCCCCTCAGCTGACCCAGGAGCTTGGACATGTTGGTCAGCTGTCAGTCAACCAGGGCCACCAGACCCCAAGAAGGGGCTTCTTTGAACTAACATTAGGACCTCTCTAGGAGCCATGGCTTTTCCTCAAGAGCCAAGGACACCTGCTGAGGCCCTCTCACCTCTCTGTCTCCTCCTCAGATGCAGAGGCAGAGACCCCCAGCCCCACAGAGCCCAGCACAGAGGCCCCAGAGGCCCCAGAGGCCCCCGAGGAGCCGCTCCTGGGAGAGCTGTCAGTGACAGCATCCTCCCCAGACTCCCTGAGCCTCGCCTGGACCGTCCCCCAGGGAGAGTTTGAGTCCTTCACTGTCCAGTACAAGGACAGGGATGGGCGGCCCCAGGTGGTGCATGTGGGGGGCCAGGAGAGGGAGACCATCGTGAGAGACCTGGAGCCTGGGCGCAAGTACAAGATGAACCTGTATGGACTCCACGGGGGGCAGCGTGTGGGCCCCGTGTCCACCGTGGGCGTGACTGGTGAGTATTTGTGTCTGTTTGGAGAAACTGGCCCCAAACCACTCCTTTTCCAACCATCTTCACGGAAACACCTGTGCTGTGCACCAAAACTGCCTGGCACTTTGGACATTTCCACAAATCAGGCTCAGACCGGCAGCGTGTTCAGAGCCCACTGTTCTGTTTCTCTTAAGAAGATTCTCAGAAACAAGCTGCTGGTTCATGGCTTGTGCCCGGAGCAGCAAAGCTCCACAGCAGACATGTCAGCCCCTCTCTGGGGATATGCTAGCATGACCCCTCACAGAGGGGTGACACTCCCTGGCCAATGAAAACAGGGACGTAAAGGGAAGACAGAATTTAGTCTAAGAATGTGCTAACCACATCAGCCTTCATTTCTTTTCTCTCCCCTTTCTTTTTTTTTTATTCTTTCAATTTTAAGCTTTTATTCACGTGCCTCAGTTCCCTGGGATGGGGACTGTGGGTGAGCATCAGTTGTTCCTAACCAGAGCTCCCGAGACTCACCTGGAATGAACACCTGGAGTGCAGGGTTGTGGGGATGAGGGTTAGAGAGAATGGGCTGGAGTGCAGCCAGCCAGCCAGCAGATCCTCTGAGCTCCAGCTGAGGGACCACAACGCCATGGTTGCTGGAAGAGGCAGTCAATCCCTACCTGGACAAGGGCTGTTTGGTTGTTTTATAGAAATGTTGGAGTGTGCCTATGTGGAAACAGAATTCTAAGCTCGTTCGTCACCATGGTACCCAATGGCCTTGTCTGATGTCCATGTTTCGTGCCATTGTCTGTGTTTGGCATGATCACATGAGACAGAGCTGTTCTGGGACAGCTCTAAGCTGACAGACTTTGGCCGACCACAGGAGTCAGGGCTGCTGGTCTCTGTCTCAGAAGGTTTGAAAAGCAAGAGAAATTGACATGGATCTCAATCAGGGGGACAGGCAGAGGACCCAAGTACTACCAAGGGCCCAGAACATGGGCTCCTAGGGGTCAGCACAGGACCTAAAGGGACATCTGAACCAGCCTGATTATAAGACCACTGAGACCTGAGGTCAGACAGACATTGCCTTGGTGACAGGTTAGAGTGAAGAGTGTTAGGCCAATGCCCCAACAGCAAAAAGAACAGAAGGCTGAATACTCTGGTCCACGAGGAACTGAGATTGTGTGTGACGTCCTCTGAGGTATGAGATGGTCTTGAGAGGTTGATGGAATGGAAGGAGCAGCTCAGACACCCGGAATCTCACACAGGACTAGACACCCACGTCCATGCTACACACTCACTCACCCCTGTCATTGGAAGTCCTCATTCAAAGCCTGGGCTTTCTCTTGAAGCACCATTGGCTTGAAGGGGAGTGGACTGAACGTCAAGGCAGGGGGTCAAACCCAGGCCAGACCCAAGTTAGAGGAGATGGGCCTGGCGGGGAGGGGGGGTGGCTAAGACAAGCCAGAGGGGCATGATGAGAGTTTGGCATGCACAGAGTTCATGCTGAAACTCAGCCTCGGGGAAGTGGTTTCCAAACCTGGTTGAGGTAAAGATCTGAGCCCAGTGAGGAAGCAGACAGCAAGGAAAGCAGGTTCAGGGGCCCAGACAAGTGGCCTCGGAGAATATGTTCCAAATAGGCGAATGCTTGTGACAGGGGAGAAGTCATGGATGCTGGCAGATGTCTGGGTGGATGTAAGGACTGGCAGTGTAGAAAGAGCAGAAAAGATACATGTGGTAGTTCCACTGTGCTGGAGACTTTGCTTTTATACATGGTTCTTCATATTTTGAGCACAGAGAAGACCTAACTCTGTTCCTGTGTGTGTGTGTGTGTGTGTGTGTGTGTGTGTGTGTGTGTGTCCAACTCCAGAGGAGGAAGCCATGACCACACAGGTGGTGCCCACCACAACTTCTGAGCTGCCTCCAGAGAAGCCACGCCTGGGGGAGCTGACTGTGACAGACACCACCCCTGACTCCCTGAGCCTCTCCTGGACGGTCCCCGAGGGACAGTTTGACCAATTCGTGATCCAGTACAAAAACGGGGACGGACAGCCCAAGGTGGTGCGGGTGCCAGGGCACGAGGACCAGGTCACCATCCCTGGGTTGGAGCCAGATCACAAGTACAAGATGAACCTGTATGGTATCTATAGAGGCCAGCGTGTGGGCCCCGTGTCTGCCATTGGGGTGACAGGTGAGTGGACTGGGGGAGACCAGGGTGGGACCCATTGAAAGGTAGATCCTCAGACTATTTGGTGATAAGGGGGTAGGGATCATTGGCTTGGTGCTGTAAGTATCCCAGATCTGCTTTGCTGATGCTGTGGCCTGCCTTTGTGTGCCTTCTTCTGGGGCGGGCCAGTCTTCCTAGGCAGCAGGAGCATAGAGGGCTTTGCTGTGCTGGGCATTCTCTTGGCTGACCCAGGAGTTTGGGCATGTTGACCAGCAGGGCACCAGGCCCCAAGGGGGCTTCTCTGACCTGACCTCAGGACCCCTTGGTAGTTATGGCTACTCTGTCCTCACTTGAGGATCCTGCTGAGGCCCTCTCACCTCTCTGTCTCCTCCTCAGATGCAGAGGCAGAGACCCCCAGCCCCACAGAGCCCAGCACAGAGGCCCCAGAGGCCCCCGAAGAGCCGCTCCTGGGAGAGCTGTCAGTGACAGCATCCTCCCCAGACTCCCTGAGCCTCGCCTGGACCGTCCCCCAGGGAGAGTTTGAGTCCTTCACTGTCCAGTACAAGGACAGGGATGGGCGGCCCCAGGTGGTGCGTGTGGGGGGCCAGGAGAGGGAGGCCATCGTGAGAGACCTAGAGCCTGGGCGCAAGTACAAGATGAACCTGTATGGACTCCACGGGGGGCAGCGTGTGGGCCCCGTGTCCACTGTGGGCGTGACCGGTGAGAACTGGCGTCTGTTCCCCTTTTCCTGCCCCTTCCTCTCCTCTTCCCCGGCCATATTCTCCCCAACTCCACACTGAGCGCTGATCCCCTTGTCAGCACAGCTGCTGGGAGCTGTGCTTGAGGTCTGTCCTGCAAGGCTCCCTCCTCCCTCCGCCCCAGAGCCTCACTCAGTCTCTCAATCCTTCCACCTTGTCGATCTCTCTGAGTCCGTGCTGACTCATAGCATGCTATGGATCTGGACTGAACTGCCTCCCACTGGACAGTGTGGGTTTTCAAGCATTTTAAAATGCAGTGGCAGGCAGGTCCTGCAGGACAATCAATCACAAAGGCATCTGTTAACCAATGATCCTCAGCCTTTGTAACACTATGTCCCTTTATTTTTTTAAAAAGAAAATTACTTATTTATGTATGTGAGTGTTCTGTCTGCATATATGCCTACATGACAGACAGGCAAGGGTATCAGATCGCACTATAGATGGTTGTGAGCCACCACCTGATTGCTGGGAATTGAACTCAGGACCTCAGGAAAGGCAGCCACTGATCTTAACTACTGAGCCATCTCTCCAGCCCCCACTGAGACCCTTCAATACAGTTCTTCATGTTGTGCTGACCCCAAGATTATTTTCATTGCTACTTCACAACTATAATTTTGCTACTATTTTGTTTTGTTTACTGGCTTTGCAAGACAGGGTTTCACTGTGTAGCCCTGGCTGTCCTGAAACTCTGTAGACCAGGCTGATCTCAAGCTTGCAGAGATTTGAGCGTCCCTACCACCTGAGTGCTGGGATTAGAGGCCTTGTATCATCACCACCCAAATATTTTTGCTACTGTTATGAATCATAATGTAAATATTTTTAGAGAGAGACATTGATAAAGGGTCAACCATAGGTTGAGAACCATTGTGCTAAACATAGGGAATTTAGGGGGTCCTAGGTGTGAGCTGCCTGCAGCAATCGTCTCTGGCTGGGGTGGGGTTAGAAATGGCCGGGAGAGAAGCAGCCTGGGGGCAGCATGGTCCCATCTCCGCAGGTTCTGCCTGGCCTTAGTCTCCTCTGCTCTGTTGCAGCACCCCTGCCCACAGAGCCCCCCATTGAGCCCCGCCTGGGGGACCTGTCTGTGGAAGAAGTGACCGCCAGTACTGTGCGCCTGTCCTGGACCGTGGCCCAGGGCCCCTTCGACTCCTTTCTGATCCAGTACAAGGATGCACAGGGACAGCCCCAGACCGTGCCTGTGAGCAGAGACCTGAGTGAGATCACCGTCTCAGATTTGGACCCCGCCCGCAAGTACAAGTTTCTGCTGTTTGGACTTCAGGGTGGGAAGCGCCATGGCCCTATCTCCGTAGATGCAAAGACTGGTGAGAGAGGATGTTGCAAACTCCTGGCACCTTTGCCTCTTGTGACCACTATTGGAATTTCATGTTTCTGTGCCCCACATCCCAGACCTTGGACTTTGGTGACCCATTTTCCTTTATTCTCTTGTCGTCTTCTTTGCTGGGGCTCATTACCTCTAACCCTGCAGATCACCCCTCAGCCCCCCAACCCCGCACACTGCTCCATTACCCCTAATCTGTGGATCACCCCCTCTGAGCCCCCATCCCGCACACTGCTGTGCACTTTCTAAGCAGATTCTTCTCCTTTCCAGCCTCAGAAACAAAGCTTCTTCCTCGTCTTGGAGAGCTGACAATGACAGGTGTAACCCCGAACTCCATGGGCCTCTCCTGGACTGTCCCTGAGGGCAAGTTTGACTCCTTCATGGTCCAGTACAAGGACAGGGATGGGCAGCCCCAGGTGGTGCCATTGACTGCAGACCAGCGTGAGGTCACCGTCCCAGGCCTGGAGCCCAATAGAAAATACAAGTTTCTGCTCTACGGCTTGGTAGGCCGTAAACGGCTGGGTCCTGCCTCTGTGGAGGGCACCACAGGTGAGCCCCAACCCTGCCTCCTGCCCTGCACGGCTCCCATCTCCAGACCTTCCAGGGACTCTCCTAGTCTTCAGCCTAAAGTCCTTACACCAAAGGAAAGTCCTGCTCTTAGACTGGGCACAACCTGAGCATTTTATACACACCACTTCCTTCCTTCCCTGAGCACCGCCAAGGAAAGGCACTTTTAGGCATGGCTGACTTGGGTTCAAACCCAAACCCAGTCTTTGCCAGCCACTTGATGTTGGTAAGCCGTCTCATCTGCACCACGGCCTCCCCACTGTACCGGCCACCAGTAGCTCATCTGGCAGCCATGTCTACTTCCTCCCACCCTCAGCCGTGAGGTGGAAACGGAGGGTTTCGCTGCAGAAGACTATGGAAAGATCTGGTAGCTTTGTGCCCATGAGTCAGCCCTCAAGGAAGGGGTGGAGCGGGTCCATCACCCTTACCCCTCTCCCAGGGCCTGGAGCCCTCAGATACCATAATTCTCCCCCCACCCCGCCCCAAATCCTCATTATACAGGCTTGTCTAACATCATCTGCCCACTGCCACCGTCGTGTGGGCAGACTGTCTTCTTCCCTGGCCTCTGGTCCCTCATCTCTGCTCTGCCTGTTACGTTAATTCTGGACTGTGAAAGGACATGGGAGGGGCAGCAACCCCAGGCTGATGGCAACTCTCCCCATTTGGGAGCCTCTCTCTGACACTCAGATCCCCACCCAGGAGTCTCAGTCCTGGCCCCAGCCCTGCTCATAGGAAATGAAGAGCTGACTATGTGACCTTTTCCATCAACACGCAGGGTCTGACTGACTCCAGCAAAGGGCATGGGGCAGGAAGGGGCAGTGCCTTCAGGGACAAGGCAGCCGTCCCTCAGTCCCCCAGAGCAGGACCATGCAGTCCTGACCGTGTCCTCAGGTGTCTGTTCCCGAGGCCACACGTGGACCCTTCCCAGTACCTCACATTTCCCTGAATCTCTAGGGCTGGAGATTCTTAACTGAATGGTCCCACCCTCCCCTCAGCTCCCCTGGAGAAGGCGCCACAGCCTCGGCTCGGTGAACTGATGGTAACTGGAGAGACCACCGACTCTCTGCACCTCTCGTGGACGGTGGCCCAAGGTCCCTTTGACTCCTTCCTGGTCCAGTACAGAGACAGGGACGGGCAGCCCCAGACGGTGCCTGTGGCTGCAGACCAGCGTGAGGTCACCATAGAGGGTCTGCAGTCACGCAGAAAGTACAAGTTTCTGCTCTATGGGCTAGCTGGAGGAAAGCGCCTGGGACCCATCTCTGCCCTGGGAGTGACAGGTGAGGCTGCCCTGCCTGACCACAGGCTGAGGACAAAGGGACTGAGCAGAGTGACTAGGTGAGATGGGCAAGGGGCCTTCCCAGAGCCAGAGAAGGGAGAGCCTATGCCCATGCCAGCTGCCAATCAGTTGTTTGAGAGAACAGGAGCCAGGCAGGAAGGAAAGGTCTTGTCAGTTCCTGCTCTCCTGACCCTTCTCATCAACCCTTTGGAACGGCTCTATCCCCTTGCTACATAGCTGCACACCCCTGGTCTAGGGAGCCAGGGTTGTTTCTCAAATGGAAAATCACTGGAAAGTCCAATGGGCAGAAGCCTCTGACGCCCACTTCACATTGGCCAGGCCAAGGGCACATGGCTAGTGTGACTGGCCAGGCACATTCACCAGTGGGGCAAGGGCAGAGCCTGAGGGGTCACTGCTGACGGGTGGGGGAGATGGGTGTGTGTGCCAGGGGCTGGAAAGGGAAAATGAGTCTCCTATCTAGACACAGCAAGGATCTGAGGAAAGACAATGTTCCGGGTAGGAGATCCTGAGGCTGGGTCAGAGAGCCCTCCTGGGTGTAAAGATGCACTGCCAAGCCAGGGGTAAAGCGAATTCAAGAATTAGAAGGTTCTAGAAGATCTGTGTCCCTCCATTTCCTCTCGTGGGCTACCCTGCCTGGGCTGTGGTTAGGTGGGAAGGGCCCTACAGCACCCCCATGAAGATTTCTATGGTTTCTCCTATGCAGCCCCAGAAGAGGACATGTCACCCCCAAGCCCCACTGAGCCCCCCGAAGCACCCCGCCTGAGGACGCTGACCGTGACTGAGGCAACCCCAGACTCCCTGCGCCTCTCCTGGGGTGTGGCCGGTGGTCCCTTTGACTCCTTTGTGGTTCAGTACCAGGACACAGAGGGGCAGCCCCAGGCCCTGCTTGTTGATGGAGACCAGGACAAGGTCCTCATCTCAGGCCTGGAACCCAACACTTCCTACAAGTTCTTCCTCTATGGTCTCCACAAAGGGACACGTCATGGACC
The DNA here is from genome assembly GCA_004025045.1 of Sigmodon hispidus. Classification (NCBI taxonomy): domain Eukaryota; kingdom Metazoa; phylum Chordata; class Mammalia; order Rodentia; family Cricetidae; genus Sigmodon; species Sigmodon hispidus. The sequence continues at coordinate 14,419 of PVIH01019020.1, forward strand.
CATCTCTGCAGAAGGTGTCACAGGTGGGTGTCACAGGGGAGGCATGAGGAGGCACCCAGCCCTGTTCTGCCCCCGCCTTTCCTCATGAGGCCACTGAACCTCCCTACGGCTGTTTCTCATACCAGGGTGAGATGACTAACTGACGTGGTCCAAACCTTAGGGCTGGCCTGTATCTGCCTGTAAATCCTTTCTCCTCCCTGCTTCCTACAGATCCAGTTCCCGCTGGTCAGACCCCAGGGGACCCAGGGCCCCGCCTGTCCCAGTTGTCGGTGACAGATGTGACCACTAGTTCTCTGCGGCTAAACTGGGAGGCCCCACTTGGGGCCTTTGACTCCTTCCTATTACGTTTTGGGGTCCCCTCACCAAGCACCCTGGAGTCGCAGCCTCGTCCTTTGCTCCAGCGAGAGCTGATGGTCCCAGGGACACAGCGCTCAGCTGTGCTTCGGGACCTACGTCCTGGGACCTTGTACAGCCTCACTCTGTACGGGCTGCGTGGGCCACACAAGGCAGACAGCATCCAGGGCACTGCCCGTACCCTCAGCCCAGGTGAGGATCTGCATTGGGCACCAAAGAGAGGGCACTGTACTTTGCAAAGTGGTATCCAGCACGTAAGGGTGGGGTGAGTGGGCCGAGGACCTAGAGCATGACTTCTGGCCTGGGAACCTATCAGAGAAGGATGATGGGCCTGTCTGGAACCAGAGTACCCAGGGGGAAAGGGCAGGGACCGGCCTATCCAGGCCCTCACCACTGCACCCCCGTACTGTCCTCAGTTCTGGAGAGCCCCCGTGACCTGCAATTCAGCGAAATCGGGGAATCATCAGCCAGAGTCAGCTGGGTGCCACCATCATCCAGGGTGGACAGCTTCAAAATTTCCTACCAGCTAGCTGACGGAGGTGATGACCCCTCCCTGCCATGTCCTCCCTAGCTCTCCTCTCTTGTCCACCCCCACCCCCCGCTCCCTGTCCATTCTCTAGCTGCTCTCAGGCCTCCTGGATGACCCCTAGGCTCCGCTCATGTTTGTAGGGGAACCACAAAGTGTACTAGTGGACGGACGGACCCAGACCCAGATCCTCCAGGGGCTGCTCCCAAATACTCGCTACGAGGTGACCGTGGTCTCCGTCCGTGGCTTTGAGGAGAGTGAGCCTCTCACAGGCTTCCTCACTACAGGTAAGAAAGACTGCCCCAGCACCATGAGAGGTAGAGAAAGAGAAAGGGCATGGTGACGATGAAGAGGAGGCAAAGGAGACCCTGGGGCTCCAACCTCCAATAAGCCAGGAGCTGGGAGCTGGGAGGGTAGGACAGTGGCAGGAAAGCCTCTGAGCTCCTTGTTTCTGCCAGTTCCTGATGGCCCCACCCAGCTGCGTGCACTGAACTTGACCGACGGGTCTGCCCATCTGCACTGGAAACCCCCCCAGAAACCTGTGGACGAGTACAATGTCCAGGTCGCATCCCCTGGAGGTGAGCATGGCTGAGCCTCCTCTGAAGAGAGTTTGTTCAAGGTGGGGAGAGCAGGGTGCAGCATGGATGGGCAGGAGTTGACGCCCACCCCTACTCCCAGCCCCACCCCTACAGGCCTCAGCACCTGGCAGCGCTGTGGATTACCCACTGACAGACCTGGTGCTTGACACCAACTACACAGCCACCGTGCGTGGTCTCCGAGGCCCTAACTTCACCTCCTCAGCCAGCGTTACCTTCACTACAGGTATAGCCTCGGGAGATGGCTCACAGGAGATTTGAGGGAGCAGATATGGGCTCACCTGTCTTTTCCTATGTCCCCTTCCAGGGCTGAAGCCCCCCCAGAACTTGGAGGCCAAGGAAGTGACCCCTCGCACAGCCTTACTCACTTGGACTGAGCCCGAGGTTTCACCCACAGGCTACCTGCTCAGCTTTGACACCCCTGGAGGCCAGATTCAGGTACCCTACCCTGCCTCCTGGCCATCTGCTTCCCATAGCTAGGTTTGGATGTGCCCTCTCTGGGACTTCCATTTCGGCTCCATCTCACCCTCTCTCTATTGATGTGTTTCTCGTCTATCTCCAGGAAATCCTGCTTCCAGCAGGAACCACCTCATATCGGCTTCTCCGCCTCTTCCCTTCCACCTTCTACAGGGCCCAGCTCAGGGCTGCTTGGGGCGAGAGCCTCACACCACCAGTGACCACTTCCTTTACCACTGGTACTGACCCAGGGCTTGAACTCAGCTGGGCATCTGGGGTCTGAGGCTTGGGGGAGAGGGCAGACTCTTCACCTCTTCTCTCCAGGTGGGCTGCCAATCCCTTTCCCCCGGGACTGTACAGAGGAGATGCAGAATGGGGTCAGCGCCTCAAACACTACCACCATCTTCCTCAACGGCAACCGTGAGCGGCCTTTGGATGTGTTTTGTGACATGGAGACAGACGGAGGAGGCTGGCTGGTGGGTTGCATTCAGAACCCGAGAACCTATGCAGCACAGGGGCTGATGCCCAGGAGGGTTCACAGGTTAATGCTACCCCTTCCTGCTCCCTAGGTGTTCCAGCGCCGCATGGATGGACAGACAGACTTCTGGAGGGACTGGGAGGAGTATGCCCACGGATTTGGAAACATCTCCAGGGAATTCTGGCTGGGTCTGTGCCTCATAGGGCTGGGGAGCCAGGGAAGGGATGGCAGGCCTGTGGACCCCAGTACCCTGATGAAGCATGCTCCACCCCAGGCAATGAGGTCCTACACAGCCTGACGCAGGCTGGAGACTACTCTATGCGTGTGGACCTGCGAGCTGGTAAGGAAGCCGTGTTCGCCCAGTACGACTTCTTCCGCGTGGACTCAGCGACCGAGAACTACCGCCTACATCTCGAGGGCTACCACGGCACTGCAGGTGAGAGGGTCACCTGATATGGGACGGGGTGAGGGGGGAGGCATGAGGGCAGTCCTCACAGCGTCTTTCCATGCCCCACCAGGTGATTCTATGAGCTACCACAGTGGCAGTGTCTTCTCTGCCCGAGATCGAGACCCCAACAACTTGCTCATTTCCTGTGCTGTTTCCTATCGTGGAGCTTGGTGGTACAGGAACTGTCACTATGCCAACCTCAATGGGCTCTATGGGAGCACAGTGGACCACCAGGTGGGAGTCTTGGAGGCAGCAGGCTGGGCGCTGGGTCATGTGGGTTGGAGTATTCTCATATGAGTGACTGAACTTCTGGTGCCTCAGAGACTCATCTATGAAGTGAGACAATAGTGCTGGCCTCACTGAGGAAACCTGAAAAGACTGTTTATTAGTGCATAGAAGGCATCAGCTCATGATCATACCTCAGTCTTTGCACTGAGGACCAGGCAGGGAGCGTGGGGGTCACCTGCAGGTGCAGGGTGGGGATGAATGAGTGCCATTGCTGAGATGCTGGCTTTGACTATCATCCTTTGACAATGCTTCTTCCCTTAGGGAGTGAGCTGGTACCACTGGAAAGGCTTCGAGTTTTCAGTGCCCTTCACGGAAATGAAGCTGAGACCCAGAAACTTCCGGGCCCCTGCCAGGGGCAGCTGAGCCTGCTGCCCACCTCGCTCACACCCCAGTATGACTGCCGAGCACTGAGGAGTCGTGCCCAGAGAAGCTCCAATGTGTCACCAGTGCCTAGCTCACCAACGGAGCCTTCTCTGTCACGATCCCACAGCACCATGTTTACAGGGGGGAGGGGGGTTTCTAATGGAGCAATAAAGGAGAAACTGAGGCACAAGGCTGGTATTGATCCTATCCTGTCAAGGGTTCTGGCGCTGGTCTTGGGGCACCAGGTTCCTGGGCTGCAGCTGCACCTTGAAAGGGTGAATCAGGAGATTGACCTTAGCTTTACTCTGAGGCTTCAGGGAGGGCAGGGTGCCATCTGGTGGAGGCAGCAGCGTGAAGGCCTGAAGCAGGCGTGACAGTATCACAAAGAGTTCCAGCCTCGCTAGAGACTCTCCCAGGCATACACGTGCTCCACAGCCAAACGATAGTGTTCTCGGGTTCTTGCCAGATTCCAGGAAGCGATCTGTGGGTGGTGGAAAGAGAGTTATAGAAGTTCATCCCGACCAAGACTGGGGCTCTTCTGCTCCCATGTCTGCCCTTCATACCAGGCCAGAACTGGCTGGGCATTTCCCAGACCATCTCATCCAGGTTGGCGCCTTGGATGTTGGGGATGATGACTGTGTCCTTCGGGATGTCATAGCCAGAGATGCTGAGGGAAAGTAGAGTCGGAAGCTGTCCAGGACCCTGACGGGGTGGGGAGTTCCTCACTCAACCCATAACCCAGGGAATCACCTGGTAGCCCTAGTTGTGCGGTGGGGTAAGGCTAGGGGCACCACAGGCCGCAGACGCAGCACCTCAGTGATGGTGGCCATGAGTAAAGGCAACTGCATTCGGTTCTTGTATAGGATCTGGGAGCTGGGGGCATTGGGGCCCAACCTGAGGTCTAATTCTTCCTGCAGCCGCTTCTGGATCTGAGAAGAAGGGGCAAGGCTGGAGTCTAGGAACTAAGCTTTGCTTTGAGTGTCTCACAGCTGCCCAGCTGCAGCCCCTCCATCCAGCCACCTAGCTGAGCCTAGAGCCCCTCTGTGAGCACAGCTCAGGCCAGACGGTCAAGATAGGGCTACTTGGCCAAGGTCAGAGGTGTCCTCCCGTAATGCACCTCAGGGTGATGAAGCAGGAAAGCCACAGCCCAGGAGAGTGTGGTGGCTGTGGTCTCCGTGCCACCGATGAAAAAATCCACCACTGACATGTGCACGTGGCCTTCATGGAGCTGTCCTGCACCTTTGCCGTCTCTCTGCTGCTCCAGCCCTTGAAGCATGTAGTCAATCATATCCCTCCCCTGGCCTGCGACCAGGCTGTCCTGCAGGGGGCAGAGGCAGGCTGAGGGTTGGCCCAGGCTAAGGGAGCCAGCCAGTCCCCTCCAGCACCCACCTTGTGCTGGTTTATTTGCTGCTTTACGATATGGTCCCTCGTCTCTTGGATCTGCTTCAGCTTCCAGATGCCTGGATTGGGAAGAAACTGGGACAAGAAAGAAAGTCAGCTTCAGGACGGAGACCAGCCACCCCCACCCCTGCCCCAATCCAAGGGAGTCTGGGCTATGCTTCCGCACCCTGAGAAAGGGAATTATATCCAAGATTTGGACGGACCAGTGGTTCCAGGCTTGCAGCAAGTCCTGGACACAGGCGTGAACAGTGTGTACCAAAGTGTCATCCTGCCGGGGAAGGCACACTTTGAGTTCAAGACCAACAAGGGGGCAGGAGGGGCTGAGGGATGGGCCTGAGGGGCAAGAGGCAGCCTTGACCTTGTCTCCGAAAGTGAGGAAGCAGATGATACTGCATGTGAGTAAAGAGAATTCCTTATGGATGTCCATGGGGGTGCCAGCCTGGACTCTCATGCGCTGTGGAGGAGACAGGTTACACAGGCTATGGGAACAGAGGGAGGCTGACCCCAAGAGGGCCAGGCCACAAGAGTGCAGCCCCACCTTGCAGAATTCCTGGGTCAGTTGCTCTACCATGGGCTCCATGGAGTCTCGCATGCCCAGTATCAGAGCTGAGCGGGAGAGTTTCTTGTGGGCCTTCCACATGAGAGAGTAGTCCCCTAGTGACAGGTCCAAGTCTAGGTTTTCTGCAGGAGGGATTATGGAAAGAGGGAATGGTACCAAGGAAGCCTTCACCTGCCTCCCCCAAGAAGTAGCCTTGGGCAACAGCTACAACAGATGTGGGTGTGAAGCTAGCCTATTCTACATAGTGATTTTCAGGCCAGCCACAGCTACATAGTGAAACCCTATCTTATGAAATTTTTTAAAAAGTACCCCCCAATGCTTACCATATACTATCGGGGGTCGGCCGGCAAAGTCCACCCATTTTTGTATCAGGGCCTCCTCAATGGCCCTGTTAGAGTTCAGCACCACCACATCTGGAGGAAAACAACAGGTGTCAGCCAGGGGGATGGGTCACAGGATGGAAGAAGGTTGGCTCACCTTGAAGCCCCATGCGGATCCTGAAGATAGGTCCGAGTTTCTGAGTGAGGCCCAGCAAGTAGATGGGGAGGTTGGGCTGTAGACAGTGCAGGAATCCCGGGGCAAGAGGGGGGAGGTGGAGGTTCCAGACCCTCCACTGGCCCCACAGCCAGCAGGTGCCAGCTAGCAGCAGCAGCAACAGCAGCAGCAGCCACAACCCAGGTAGCACCATGGTGGGACACTTGAGCAGTGGCCCTGACATGGCTTTTTATAACTAGCTCTTGTCCCCGGCCATCCGTTCTCTGTGGTTCTGACCTTTATTGCCCTCAGGCCCCTTCCCACTGCCCCCACACAGAGCAGTGTGTTTTCAAACTGGCACAGTTCCATCAGCCTTGAGATCTATGGATCAAAGACGGGCCCATCCATCAAGAAGAAAGGAAGAGGACCCTGACCTTTCTGTATCTCCATCAGTTTCCTGGCTCTGTGTCAGCCATGTGGGCCAAGAGGTCCACCCTGAGCCCAGCCCCTCCCACCATGCCTCACCTTGCACCAGCCGAACGGAGTGAATTTGTCCCAGAGAAAAGAAATAAATGGTAGTCTGTGCCCAATATGCCTTTAAGGTTTGCCTATAGACCCTACAAGTACTTTATTTTTATTATTATTTATTATGATGATGATTACTATTACTTTATCTTTGTGATAGCGGGACCTTATACACTCTGGGTAAGCTGTCCCCTGCTGGTGCTGGCTGTGCTCACAGTCCTATGTCCCTATTTTTGTTAACTTTGAGACAGATTTCCCAGGTTAGATTGAATTCACTATGCAGTTCAGACAGGCCTCAAACTTTGAACCTTCCCTCGCCCCTCAAATAGCTGGGATGACAGACCTGTCACCATATCTGGTCCCCTATGCAATTCTTGGTTGTTGTTCTTGGCTTTTGTTGAGAATTTTTGTGGAAACAGAAGAGGTGCATGTGTGGAGGCCAAAGGTCAACCTCAAATGATCTGTCTAGATGAAAAGACTCCTGAGTTTTCGTTTTCCTGGAGCTCCCTAAATCCACTAGGCAAGCTGGCTACAGAGCCCCAGGGATGCTCCTGTGTCCGCCTCCCCGTTCCTGGAATGACAACACGTGCCATGGGGCTGGAGAGGTGGCTCACTGGTTAAGAGTGCTAGGTGCCATTGCTTAGGAGCTGGGTTCGGGTCCCAGTGCCTATATGGCAGCTCACAGCCTTCTGTACCTCCAGTTCAGGAGTTCCGGTGCCCTCTTCTGGCTCTAAAGGCAACTGCATGCACATGTGTGCACACAGACAAAAACAGGGGGTTTTGGTTTGTTAATTTTTCATTTATTTATTATATTGTATGTTATGTGTACATATAAAACTAAACAAACCAAAAAACCCTATGCACCACCACAACCAGTCCTGGCTGGTCCTGAAGTCAGTATGTAGCCAAGGATGACTTTATAGTGATTTCTCTGCTTCCATCTCCAAATGCTGGGATTACAGGCGTATACTATAATGCCTGGCCCGGTGACATTACTTACATGGCCTCTTTCACTGCCAGAAATGTCTAGAGTGAGGCATGGTGGTGCCTGTATGTGGATATTTGTTAGGTATTTAATAAATCCTGGGATATCAGAGAGACCATACAGTCAAATCCTAGGCAGACAGCTCAGGAAATCCTTGATCCTTGAATACAAGGATAAACAGCTGAGTCAATCACACACCTTTAATCCCAGCACAGGGAGAGCCGGGAGTGGGACCAACACTCTTTATCCGTAACTCCAGAGACAGTTCAAGGCTACACACCTTTAATCCTAACCTGGATTGGATAGGGTATATAAGGGCTGTAGAAATCCAGAGAGACAGAAGCGACCAGCAGAAGAGCCCAGGAGCCCAGGAACGAGGATGAGGAAGTTGCAAGACAGTTTGGTGAGAACTGACTGTGGTGCTTCCTCTCTCTGATATTTCAGCCTTTCCCCCGATATTTGGCTCTGAGTCTTTTCTTACAACCCAAACTCATGCTACTGCACCTGTAATCTCAGTACTTAGGAGGCAGAGACAGGAGGATTAAGTCTAAGGCCAGCCTGGGCTGCAGAGCAAGACCCCATCTCAGAAGAAACAAGGCTGAAACAAGACTCTGGTGGTGTTTGCCTCACACGGAAAGGAAAGGCCCTGGCTCTTTCCTCAGCACCACACAGAAGTGTCAGGAGATGAGGAACCATGGCCCTGCCTGCTTTGGAACAATGTGTACCAGACACTGCCCTAACTACTCCCCACAAGCATGCAACACAGGCTACACCATTGTCCTTGGTTATTTTTAAATGAAGATGGTTGAGCCAAGGCTGAGTGGCTGGTACATGTCCACAGCTGCTGAGGCAGAGCCAGGCTCCAGCAGGCAACTGGGTGCAGAATCTGTACCTTTACCTACTGGAAGCCTCCCTCCTGGGCTGCAGCAACAAGATGACCAAATGGAGCTGACTTACCAGAAAAATCACCATAGATGTATTTGAGAGTCAGAGAGTCTGAGACTAGGAAAGAAGAGGGGACCCTGCTGGCCTTGGCAGGCCAGAGGTCAGGGATGAGAGACAGAAGAGGCTTGCCATGTGTTCTCCACCACTGAGCCTCCCTTGAAGGTCAGGGCCCACAGGTTACAGAACCAGCCCAGGGAGAAGATGGATCCCAGCATGCTGAAAACAGTTCACCAACCTGGGCCTTCCTGTCAGGGAGCCTGACAGTCACAGCTAGTTCAGAAGGTAAAGCATGACAGAGATGGGTTTTCCCCTGGGCGATTGATAAGGGGACAGTTAGGAGCCTAGCAGAATATCAGATGGCAGAGCTCAAGGAGGTATGTATGTGAGAGGTCCCCTAGCTCCCCATCCCCAGCTTTATAAACAGACCCCAGTGCGAGAGGATCCTTCTCCATTTCAAGATAGACCTAAAGCATAGAGAATGCACAGGAGACCCAAGGTGAGAACCCAGCTGGGTGAGCTGACAGCTGGCAGGACCTTGTGGCAGAGGCCTAGGCCTAGCCTGGATCCCTGGTCTTGAGCGGGAGATAAAGGGGGCAGGGGAGGGATCTTGGGGCTGGGTCATAGCAGCAGCATCCTTTTTATGGGTGACCAAGGGCACAACTAAACCCTGCTCCAGTGACTAGTTTGGGGAAATAGATGCAGATGTTCTGAAATACCCAGAAAGACCAGAGCTTCTCCAAGGTCTCTGATCAGGGGCTCTGCTTGATGAGGTGACCAGAAACAGCAGTGGCTGTGAAGGTCCCTCCAGAAGTGTCTCCACGGACCTCAGCACCTCCCACGCCTTCACATACAAACTCCAGCAATGATGAGTTTCACACACAGTCCCAGACGTGCCCTGTCCTGTCCCCAGCCTCTGCATATTTCCCTTTCTTTGTTTCAAACACCCACATGTTTGCTCAGTTCCACCTTCCAAACACAAACTAGCCACCAAGGCTGCTGGGACACTCCTGTAATTCCAGGGACACCGAGGATCAGGAGTCCAAGATCAGTGGGGGCTGTGTAAGACCTGTCTCTAAAAGTCAAAAACCATTTAGGGTTATGGCTCCGTTGGTAGAGTGCCTGCCTGGTATGCATGAAGTCCTGGGTTCCATTCCTGCCACTGTAAAATCCCTGGTGTGCTGCTGTATGCTACAACCTCAGCACTCGAATGCAGAGGCTCCATACCAAGTTCAAGGCCAGCCTCGGGTACATGAGCTCCTGTCTCAGAAAACAAAAGGCAAACCACAGGAAATGCCATGTCCCTCTGGTACTCTCCCCCTGACATCACCTCTCCCAGAGCACAGGAACTACCTAGTCTTGTTTCTGTCTCCCAGTGATGAGTTCCTATAAGTAGCTATGGGCCTGGCACCAGTCACTGAGCAAACAAGGAATGGCAGGCAATGGATCCCTGTGAAATGGTCAAATGACAGATTGATCTGATCTCAGCAAATTTCCTTGGGTTGAATTCCAGGTCACTCATGAAGGTGCCACCAAGGTTGGGGAAAGCTAGGCAGACAAGGTGCAGGGCGCTGACCCTGTGAGATGTGTTTCCCCTTGAGTATTCGGGAACAACACAATCAACCTTTGGTCTGTTTAATATTAGTGCTCAAATAATCACCATCAGACCTAAAGGTTGCACAACTCCAGAAAAATTGCCTAATGCCACTGATAACAAGGTCAACAGGTTTGCAACAGGCTATGACTCAATTCAAACCAACAGACCCCACAACTCTAGCTATACCAGACAGTGTGGAGTATGTTCACTGAAGATGAGCAATGTCTCTAAGGGTGCAGCAACTATGCTGCCCTGCAACAGGGCACTTAGGGCACTGGCTATTGGGCCTCAAGATGGACTGAACCTTAGAGAGGCCTCAAGGAGGGTTCAGAAGAGCGTTATACTCAAGGCTCCCCAAGACTGAGTCCACAACTACACAAACCTGGCCAGGGCCTGCAAAACCTGGGTGCTGGTGGACTGCTCTATCTACAGACAGACACAGGGGCATTTTGCTGTCAAGAGTTTTTATTTATGCCTGACCATGGGCTGAGTCCAGGAGTCCGGGGTCCTGCACGCTCACTCACACCTGGCAGCCCTGGCTGCTGTACTCTTGGAGGAAGTTGCTGAGCTGCACACAGGCTGCACGGTGGCGGGTGCTCCGGCACTGGCGGTCAGAGGGCATCTCCTCGATCCAGCTGCTTGAGTCCAGCAAGTACTGAGGGCTGAGGGCAACACAGGAGGGTCAGGACAGCTACAGGAGACACTTGGTTTGGGACAGGCAGAGCTCGGTGCCTAGGATCTGTCCCCAAAGGAAGGTCAGCTATGAGGAAAGCCAGGGATGAAAAAGTCAGCTGACTCACTCTCCCTTGAGGTCACTGGTGACCCCGTCCAGGCCCATGATCAAGTATTCTTTGTTAGGCTCCAGACGAAGGCGGCAAGAGGCGCGGACCAGGAAGTTGCGGGTCTGACCTACTGAGGCCTTGGCATCCTTGGCTGAAGGATTGAAAGGACCGGAGACATCAGAGGAGAGAAGGTCAGGGGCCCAGGTCAGGGCTCACTGTGTGTGAGCAACGTCAGTTCCCAGAGACCAGGGAGGTAAGAAGAAGGGCTTCTCATCCAGTCTCTGAGGTCTCCCAATCCTAAGAAGCCCCACACCCAGCCCTCAGCACCCAGGCCCGCCCGCCCCTCCTCCGTACTGAAATGCAGGACTTGGGTGATCTTGGTCTCAAAGAGGCGGAAGGCTGCTCTGCCATCTTCTCGGAGGACCTGAACCTGGAAGCCTGAGAGAAGGGAAAAGGGAGAGGAGTCGGGGGAAGAGGCCACAGGTGGGCTTGGGGGGAAAGCGGGCAACCCAGAGAGGTCAAGCTGAAGAGAATGGGGCCGGGGCACGAACCGTACTCCACTCGGGGATGGTAGCAGGCAAACTTCATCCTGTAGCCATCTGTGTCCTGCTCCCCTCGCTCCAGTGAGCGGCGCTGTCTGGGGCACTTCCCTGAGGTCAAGTGAGGTCAAGTGAGACCAGCTCGGCCACCATTTTCCCAGCCCCACCCAGGCCTCAGCTCACCTTCAGCACACTGGCAGACGTCCCCAGAGCACAAGGTGGATAAGAGCTTGCTCCTAGTTGGTGCAGCATAAAACACAGAGCACTTGTGATCTAGAGAAAAGCAACAAGAAATAGGGCCATGCCTCTTCCCGTGCCGCAGCATCCCATGGAGCCCAGGTATCCCCACCCACCATGGTACCCCCAATAGAGGGGTCAGCCCCCAAGATCTTGCATGCCAGAGCATCCCAAATGCTCACCAGGGCTGTAGTAGTCATACAGGACAGCACTGGCTGGCTGCACCAGCCCCACGGCCACCTCCTGCAGAGCTCCAAAGCCCACACACTCCCGGGTGGTTGGGACCTGGCACCAGACAGAAGGCTGCTCAGGGCCAGGCTGTTGGCTGCCTTGGGTGGCTTTCGTTACCATGACCTTATGTCCAGCATCCTTCATGTCCTGTTATCTTTCTGTCACTAGACTCTAGACACTGGTCTCCAGGGTCTCTGATGAGTTCACTGCCAAGATGGCAGCCTTGTCCCAGGCTTCACTACCCAAGGCCCTCTGCTCAGTCTCACTACAAGCACACATTCCCTGTGAGGCCCTCTAGCATGCCTCACCTGGACACCTCTTCTTTCTCAGGAACACGGGCCTCCACAGGCCCTTGCTCTCCTTCCAGTGCTCATGGTGGTCTCCACCTCTTCCTGGATCCCCATAAGCCCTGGAAGGCTGATGGTTGCCAAGCTGAACTCAGCCCAATCCTTACACTGAGGTGTGGCAGGATGTGTGAGTTCTCATGGGTCTCTGCCTGCTCCTCACATCTCACCCACATCACCTGACCCTGACAACCCAGCTCCTTTCTGTGACTCTTCTCCCACTCACCGAGTCAAAGTACAGCAGGACATGGGGCCCATCAGTCTCGAAGTGACTCACGTAACGGTCAGCGAGAGAAGTCAGCTGCGGGGGACGGAGATAGTACAGTCAGGGCCCTGGCCATGGAATGTCACTGGGGTGCTAAGGACAGAGGGTGACTGTGGTGGCTCATGATACCTTCTCCAGGTCAGCCCTCAGGGCGTGGAATCCACTCAGGAGGGTGATGTCTGCAATTGCCATGCCGGATAACCCCACCTTGCCGTTGCGCCTACAGGAAGGAGGGACCAGATGTACAGGCTCCACCATCACTACACACTGGAGCCCCAGCCCGCCTCCCCACCCCCGCCTCCCCAGAGGGCCCCCAGCGCCCACCAGATGCACACGGTGTACTGCACTCTGGACTCCTGCTCCTCGGCCACCTTGGGAGCCTCCCTCCTGCGGCGGCTCCTACGCCCCTCAAATAGCTGCAGGGGCGTCACGGGCTGTGAGTGGGCACGAGGGTCATCTCCAGCTGGAATCTCATAGTCTTCATAGTCTTCATAGTCTTCGTTGGCTTCCCCTGTGCAGGGCAGTGGTGAGGAGGTCCTCAGCCCGGGTCAGCCCTGCAGGGCTCAGGACCCACTGACCCCAACGCTTACTGGTGTATTCCACATAGCCTGTGACTGTCACTTCCATCTGGAGGTCCTGACAGGTGGTGTTCTTCAGGTTCAGGACATTGTAGGTACGAAGAACCTGGCTCAGTCAGAGAAGAGACACAGGACAGACAGACATATGCTACAGACCTGAAAGGTCTCCTGGGCAGAAAGCTCTAAGGTCCCCAACTTCTCCCACCCCACCCCAGTGAAGAATGGACTGGAACACTGGGTAATGTGCTGAGGTGAGGCTGCCCTGCGCTGGTCGGAGCTCAAGGAAGGCAAATGACAGGATAGGAATGGTGGGTGGGTCACTCCAGGAGACCTGTGAGATGATGGGCGGAGCCCAGCTGTGTAAGTCACGGGGTGAGGGGCTCAGGTGGTCTGAGTAAAAGCTCTGAACTTTCCCCACTTTACAGCTCAACCTGAGTTTCAGTTTCCCGAAAGGATGAGGGAGCCAGCACGTAGCAGCCTGAGCCAGCCCCACAGTACCTCAAGGCAGTGAGCAAAGTGGACAGTTTCTGTTGCCCAAGTATGCCCCGAAAATGGTAACCCTATAACCACAGCCAATTAAAAAATGTACTAAGGTAGCTACAGCCTGCATAACTGATCGTTTTTGGTATGACCCAATTGTTCCTAGAATTCCCGTGGCTTAAAAGGCACCTGCGTGCTCCTTTGGGGGTCACGGCCACACACATGCTGGAATAAACGTTCTTTGTCTCTGCACACTATTTGAGGCTGGGGTCTTCCCTCAGCAATTTTCAGGCCCTTAATAAGCTGGCCTCAAACTTACTATATGGCAAAGACGACACTGACCCTGCAGACCCCACCTTCCGAGCTCTGGGCCCATCATGTTGGGAAGTGGCACATTTTCCCAGGCTGTCTTACTGCTGGGGGGTGGGGTGGTGGGACAGGACAGGACAGGACAGGACACAGTGAACAGGACAGTAGCATGAGGCCCAGGAGTCATCTGGGCCACAGGAGCGAGGCAGTGAGCCTCACCAGGGAAAGGGGCTCCTGGTACAGGATGAAACGGGGCACAGGGACACCTGGGTCTGAGGTACTGTGGATAAGGGACAGCCCTGGCTGAGAACAGGGATTTGCAGGTGAAGGAAACAGCAGATACCCAGAAACGGAGGAAAGCCAGATCATAGCTGAGGACTCAGAAAAGTGTCCAGGAACCACCAAGCCAGAGCCCGCTTCCTCCTTGCCAGCAGGAACTCTCCAGCCCCACCCACCATGTGCCTGCTGACCCACCTCACCTTCAGGGTGCCTTTGCTGTTTCCTTCCACCTTCACACTGATCTTGCTGCCCAGGGAGAACTGCCAGGAGGGAGAGAAAAGCAGGTCAGCAGGCATCAGGGACGGCCCCTCAAAGCCCAGCCCAGCCCCTGTCCAAAAGGCTTATACTGTGCTGCAGTATCTCTCTCTCCACCCTCCTAGACTGGCAGGTCAGAGGACCCTTTCACAGGGACCACCTAAGGAAAATATAGATATTTATAGGATTCATAACAGTAGCAAAATTACAGTTATGAAGTAGCAATGAAAATAATTAAATGGTTGGATGTCACCACAACACGAGGAACCGTATTAAAGGGTCACAGCATTAGAAAGGTAGAGAGCTGCTGTCCTAGACACTGGTGTGGGTTCTGCAGACACTGTTTTATGAGGGAAGAAGAGCCCAGTGCAGGGCTGGAGAGATGGCTGAGAGGTTAAGAACACTGACTGTTCTTCCAGAGGACCTGAGTTCAATTCCCAGCACCCACATGGTGGCTCACAACCATCTATGATGACATCTGGTACCCTCTTCTGTACACTGTACACATAATAAATAAATAAATCTTAAGAAGAAGAAGAAGAGGAGGAGGAGGAGGAGTCCAGTGGTTTGACACCCCCAGGAGAGCGCTGGACTGGGCACTGGGGCGGGTGCAGGAGTGCTTCTGTCCTGATCCAAACCCCACAGCAACCCTGCCAGGGAGGGGGGTAGCAGGTCACCTTCAGCTCCTCCTCTAGGCCCTTGACTTGGTGGTTGTTTAGTTGCAGGGCATGGGACTTGAACCCATTGCGGCCCACGGAGCTGAGAGTGACATTGAGAACCTTCTCCTCCGTGGTGTGGGAAGCAATCCAGTATGCAGCCAGGGCATCCAGGGTGACCACTGTGTCCTAAGGAGATTAGGCTAGGAGTCAGACACCCGATCTCAGGACCACCTACCTACCCAGAGCCCCAAGGCTGCCCTTACCTGGGTACTACGGAATCCACCTTCGAAGCTGCCCTGGTGGGTGAGCCAGGATGCAGCCTTGTCGGCCATTTCTCCCTTACCCTCCCGCAGCAGTAGATGTAACAGGCCATAGGCTGTGGTTTCGATCCACAGGGCTGGGGCCTGGGGCATGGGTTCTGATGGGGTGTGAGGGGCCGGGGTGGAAGACACAACATTGTTCTGAGAACCAGCGACTAAGCCCCAGTAGAGGTTTTCTGCAAGGGAAGGGAAATGCATGTTGAACAGGAAAACTGCAGTTGGAGCTGAGGCAGCAGGTTCTCAGGCGCCCCCTGCCGGCTGCCTCAGTTTCCACTCCATAATCATGAAAAGCCCTTCTCTTTTCAGGCCTTTTCAGTCTGTCTCAGCAATCCCAAGGGTCCCAGGCCAGGATGCCCTCGCCCTCACCATCCGTTTCCTCAGCCATGGCCATCAAGCCGTTGTGGGCAACATTCCTCAGGTCCTCAGAGGCCTTGGTCAATGTCAGGGCATAAGCTGTGATGGCAGCTGCGTGGGCGCCCAGGAGCCCAGCACTTGCCTTTTGACCCAAGAACTCATTTGCCTTAGAGATGGAGGCTTCCTAGAAGGAAGCAGAGGCCTGAGCTTGTCCGCCTGGACTCCCAGAGTGAGGCCAGCTGGGGACCATGAAGGACGGCTGTGCTGGCTTCCTTACCACCCTGTTCTTCAGCTGCTGAGCGCTCCCATCCTGGAAGACGGCCAGGCCGTGGTGAAGGGCGATGACCACAAAGGCAGTGAGCGCCACCGTCTCATCGTTCCCCACCAAGCCCCCCTAGTAAGGAGAGAAAGAGACTGTAAGGTCAGTGTGGTGAGGGACGCAGTCTTCCTGCTGACATCCTCAGGGACCTCTGGCATGCTCACACCTGCATGCCTCTGTGGATGACTGGACATGGGTCATGGAATGAGCCGTCGCCCAGCTGCTGTGACAGGAGCCAGGCAGCTGTCTCCTGCAGTTTCTCTGGGGAGTCGCCCACCTGCTCCTGGGCCAGACTCAGAATCTTCAGCACAAAGGCCGTGAGCCTAGAGGGAAGAGATGGCTGGAGACAAGGCTATCCCTCTGGAGACCTAGCTTGTGGTTTCTTCTTCTCTGGCTGCCCCGATCACACTCCCCAGCCTCACCAAGTGCTGCTGTCCCTGTGTAGCCAGGCCCCAAAGGAGCCATCTTTCTTCCGAAACTGCTGGATCCGCATGTGGCCTAGGAAAGGAGAGCTGGCTGTGGAGGTGATGTGCCTACTCTCCTGCTGTCTGGGCCTGGGCTGTGCTCCCAATGACACCCCCCATCTTCCCTCCCCAGGCTCCCGGCTGCCCATCTTGCCCTCCCTGGCTCTGATTCCTCCTTTCCCTGGACCCCAGAACCTTTCTGGATCAGATCCACAGCATGGTCCTTGGTCTCAGGGGGCAGTTTGCTCCACTGCTCTGTCTTGTCCAGGTAGTTGGAAGCCGTCAGTGTAGGGGCTAAATAGACCATGGTTTGCTCTGCACAGCCCCGGGGGAGCCTCAAGAGGGAGGCCACACCTCCTGGGGACAAGGCGCCTTCAGAGCCCAAAGTGTCCAAGGGTTCCGAGGCTATGGAGGAGGAAGAGGGTGAAGCTGAGAATGTTTGATGACCCAGCCTCAGAGGCTTCAGGTGCATGCAGGTGCTCATGGGAAAGGTCTGGACCAGATGCCCACCTGTAACCCTGACGAAGCTGCTGAAATCTCCATCAGGGATGATGTTGGGGTCAGAGCTGCCAGGAATTTCCAAAGTCCGGGCTCGATTATCTAGGGAGATGGGAGAAACTGGTGGTCAGCCCCTGTGCCCCATTAGGAACTCCCACAAGGAACAGGTGACTGGGCAGGAGGCACTCACCCAGGGGGTTCAGTTTGTAGACCATCTCCTCTCTGTGGATGGCCCCTTCCTTCTGTCTCAGTCAAAACATGAAATGAGGGGTCAGCTGGGACTACAGCTGCCCCTCCCCGGCAGACACTCCTGGGTCTTGAAGTATGAACTTCATGATGGGAACAGGGACATGGCCCACTTGTCTACCATGAACAAAGTCCTTGCTTTAACTCCCAGTCCCTCAAAAATTAAACATATAGAATAGGGAACAACAGAGACAAGCTGCCTGTGACCACTGCTGGACTATTGTAATCCCAACAATTCCAAGGACAAAGGCCAGCCTGGGCTAAGGAGTGAGTTTGAGGCAAGCCTGGGCTACATATCTAGCCTCTAACTGAAAATAAGTAAGTAAATAAATAACTTCAGAGACAGAGTTGCGTTGTAAGGTCACCAATGCACTGGGTTTGGGTGCTGAGCCCTGGCCGTGCAGGCAGAATGATAAAGGATAAAGTTGGGGGCCCAAGGGCCTGGATTGAGGGGCAGACACTCACTTCGATTTGCAGAATCTTGGACACAGCATCTCCCACGGGGGTGTGAAAAGACCCTCGAGCAACCACTTTGAGGGACACGGCAGCGGCGGCCGTGGGTACCACAGAGAAGGCAACAGGTCGGGCAGAGCCTGCAGGCACTGATACCTGCTGGGCTAGCCTTCCACCACCAGCCAGGCACAGCCCTTCCACTGGGGACACGTGGACACTCACCTGCGGACAGGAAGACAGAGGTGGCCAGAGCCCTAATCTGGTCAGGATCACCGCCTGACCCATCCCTGGCTGCGCCCCTCCCTGCAGCCTCCCTCCCGTAGGGTCTCACAGTCACGTTATCATTCAGATAGTTGTAGAGGACAGGCCGCAGTTCAAGCTGCTCAAAGCGGCGGACAGAGGTGGGCAGGCGCAGATGCAGGTGGAATTCTCGGAACACTCGGACACGGGTCGGTGTGGCTACACACAGGCCTGTGGATGGGGATGTGAGGCAGGGACAGAGGAGGAGAGGTATCAAGACCTCAGGCCACAAGGAAGAAGGGTCTGCGAGTGGCATTGCTCTGCCTGCTGCCCTCAGCTCTGATCTGCTCTCCAGCTAGAGGCAAGCCAGAGAAGATTCTCCCAGATCCCCGCTCCACCCCCCTGGCAAGAGCAGAGGGCTGGGAGAATGGGGAGAGAGCAGCCTGAAGGCTGGGCAGGGCTACATCACCTTTGCTTTTGGACAGGCTCACACCGTGAATCTCCCACATGGTCAGAGAGTCAGGGAGCCAGAGCGTCAACCTGTGGTAGAGAATGCGGAGCGGTCATGCCACCCCACAGGACTGTCCTCAGACCCAGCCCAGAGCCAGGTGAGGCAGCCCAGGCCCTCACAGTTTGAAGCGGTTCACGGTCTCCACTTTCCAGAGCCAGTTCTCTGGAAAGAAGCTGCGTACAAGGACGTCATCTTCATCTATCAAGTCTTCTTCCTGCAGCACCTGCTGGGCTGGGGTGAAGGAGCGGAAGTGAGGAGACAATGCTGTGCCCTCTCAGGCACCGCTAGCTCTCCCCAGCTTCACGGCCGCTCACCTCGGCCAAGGCCCGCCTGGCTCCTGGTTTGGTTCTTTCGCAGTTTCTCAGCAAACAGGCAGCAGGACAGGAAAGGCTCCCGGCAGGCCTGCTCCCGCACGCGGGCTGCTCGCTGCTCACAGGTGCGCACCATGGGCAACCTAGTGAGCCCGTCTTGGCAGCAGCGCCTGGCCTCTGGGGAAGCATACTGGCCCACTGGTGGGCCAGGAGGCTGAGCCGGCGTGGAGGACGGGACCTCAGCCCCACTGACCCCTACAGCCAACACATGCTTGGAGAACAGAGTCGGGATGCTGTTGGAGAGCACCACCCAGCCTTCATCCTCAGCTTCCTAGCCCTCAAAACCACAACTGGCTAAGGAGGGGCTGCAGAGGAAGAGAGGCAGCCCCCACCCTGGCCCCAGGCACCAGTGCATGGCTCCCACAACTCACGCTTCTCGCTGACGGCCTTCTGGAAGTTCACGTTTCTCTTTTGCCGGCTAGTCTTCTGCTTGGGACAGCTGAGGTCTGGTAGGACAGGGCAGTGAGGCCTGAGGAGCTCCGCCTTCCTTCCCTTCAGCCCGCCTTTCCACCCTTCCTTCTCCATCTGCTCTATCCTTACCCTCCCTGACTTGAGTTAGCTGCTCTCCATCGGAAAAGGCCAGACCAGCAGCCTGGAACACCTGGAGGGCACTGTCTCCACCTCCAGGACCACAGCCAAGGTTGTAGCGGTTCATTACTTCATACACCTGGCAGGATAAGGCAAGAAACGCTGGGAGACGTGAGTGGCTGAGGGGCAGGATCTACCACTGTATTGCGGGTGTTAGCACAGGGCTGGCTCAATGTTGGCAGCTGTGGAGCAGGGACCAAGGGACCAAGGGCTAGAGAGGAAGTGGCCAGGGCCTGTGGGACTGTTGAACTAGGCCCCGGGTTAGGCTCGGAGGAAGGGGAGAGGGAAGCATGGAAAGGCTTGCGGACCTTGCTCATGTCGAGGGGCCTGTGAGACCGGCCGCCCACAGCATACAGGGCTGTATCCACAGCTCCGAGCGCCACCAGGGCCTCGGAGTCCGTCTGAATTTGCAGCTTCATGCTGTCCCCATTTCGATACTCCTTGGCACCATCCACATTCAATGCCAGCTGGCGGAAATGGGAAGTAAAGGGTAGTCAGCAGGAGAGTGGGCTAGGGCCAAGGGTCAGAGGTTAAAGTGCATGTCACTCCAGCAGGAAGACCAGAATCTGAACCGCCAGAAACCAGGTGGGCATGAGGGCATGCCTGCAATTACAGCCTTGAGAGGCAGAGAAGGGATTCCCAGAACACAGTGGTTAGCAAGACTAAGGATGTCAGTGAGCGAGAGATTCACTGAGAGAAGCTGCCTCAGTGAGTGAGGAAGAAGAGAAATCCCACATGATTCCCAGCTCTCCACAAGCACATGGGTACAGGCGCATGCACACCCATGCAATAGACGAAATATGCATACACACATGCCCACCGCATGCGCACGCACACACACACAGCCCAGTCACCTTGCCCTCACAGTCCCCGGGCTGGACGTTGATGAGCAGGGAGTTGGCCACGGGACGTCCTTGATGGTAGTAGTAGGCCACAAAGTAGAAGGAAGGTGCCAGGTGATGACCCACCAACACGGAGATGGAGGTCAGGGTCCTCCGGGGCTCCCGACTCATGGCCATGATCTGGCCCCGGGAAAGGATCTGAGCCAAGGAGGAGCAGTGAGTGGTTTCCTGCTTGGTGCACACCCTGTCCTGAGTCCTGAACCCGTGCCCAGCCCTACAGAGGCCTTTGCTGTGCAGCCAGCACTCCTAGACCTTGGGTCCTACCCACCATGTAGTAGTAATGAGAGAAGGTGGGATCACGGATGCCCACAGTTCGCAGATTCAGGAAGAGGGTGTCCCCCACACGAGGGGGTCTCTGGTCTACTAGCTCAATGGACAGAAAGCCAGAGCTTCCTGAAGGTGGGGCTTGCACTGTGAGCTTGGCTACGGCTGGATAGAGGGCACCTGCAGACACCTGTTGGGAAGGGCAGGGAAGGGCAAGGTCTATGCCAAGGACCCAAATATGCCACCCCATCTCCCAAAGCCAACCAGGAGCACTCAGGAAAGAGCTCTGGCCCCCCCTCCCCTCCCCCACGCCCATCCCCAGGGCTCAGAGAAGCATTACCGAAAGCTGAAGTTCTGTGGTGGTCGGTGGGACTTGGATGGGAATGTTGACCTGGCCAATCCCATTGGTGTTCTGTTCAAAGTCAAGGACTTTTGAGTCGGAGCCTGAGAACAGTGTGGCAGAAACTTTGACAGGGACTTCAGAGGCCATGGAGCCTAACATTTCTCGGACCACAGCCTAGAGAAACATGGGTGGAAAAGAGCTCACCATCAAGATTGTGCAGCCCATACCCTCCTCGCCCCTCCAGTCTGGCCCTCCCACACAGAACCTGCAGCAGGAAGGAGCCTCCAGGCACAAAGTGCTGCTTGGTGTTGCTGAGATCCAAGGAGAAGGCGGACGACACAAAACGCCAGGACGTGAGCTCTGCCTCCTCCATCTCCCCCCCTACAAGACAGAGGGCAGAGAGGGCAGGATGGGACCAGGAGAAGGTCAGCCATCGCTTCATCTCCACATGTGTGGATAACATGTCTATCGAGTGAGTGGACAGATGAATGACGCAGGAGATGGGGAAACGGACAGAACCAGAGAGACAGTCTTCTGGGTCTGTCTTGGTTGTGCGCCTGAAATTAGCTAGTAGACATCAGATATACTGGGGACCAAGAGCTAGGCCGATGGTGTAATTTGAATTTTAAATGTCCCCTCCGAGTCCTCAGGAGCAAGGGGTTGAGGTGACAGCAGAGGAAAGCCACCCACCTGGAGACTCGATGATGGCCGCTGCCGCATAGAGGCGCAGCCCCTCCAGGTCTTGGAACCCAACATTGACTTTATCCAGTGCAGCCTGGAGCTGGTCCTTTGAGATAGAAACTTGACTCTGCCCTTCCACCAACTAAGACAAAGAAAATGGGGTGTAAGTGAGGAGTTCCCTCTTCTGCCCAGCCCCTCCTTCACCACTTCCCTACCTTGGTCTGAGTCTCCAGGCCCCGGAGGAAAGTCCTGTTCCCATAGTCATCCATGAGTGCGAAGCGAGTGTATGCCACACCCTGCACCGGCTTCCCATAGATATACCTGTGGCCACGGGGAGATTGGAAGAGGGCCAAGAGTTCAGCTGCTGAAGTGTTTACCAAGCAGGCACAAGACCCGAGTCAACACCCCAGAATCCACGGAAAACTGCCAAGTGTTGCAGCATCCACTTGCAATTCCCCACAGTGGGAAGGTGGAGGGGAACCTAGGGCTGCCAGGCCAGCCAGCCCAATCAAGTGAGCTCCATGCCAATGAGAGACTGTCCTTTGAAGGAGATGGACAGAGTTCCTAAGGGTGCCCCTGAGGTTGTCCCCTGGCCTCCACAAAAGATGTACATGTACATGCCCCTGCGTGCGCGCGCGCGCGCGCACACACACACACACACACACACACACACACACACACACACTCCTTAATCCCGGCACTCAGGAGGTAGAGGCAGATGCAGTGAGAGTGACTCTGTCTCAAAAGCAAAACAAAGGAGGGA
>PVIH01019021.1:0-36684 GCA_004025045.1 Sigmodon hispidus
GATGAGGCATCCAACCTCATGGCCAGGATCCTCAGAGTGACACCTCTGTGATCCTGTTTCCAAAGTTGCCAGTTGTATCTTCCACAAGGTTTTCTTGCAAAAAGAGTGCTTAAGTAGACTGGCCAGCAGCACGCCTTGTGATGAAGCACAAAGAAGCCCAGCTCTGTGTGGCTCACTCTCTTAATCCTCTCAATTACTCTTACTGAACTACCTAGTTCCTGACAGGTTTCCAAAGGGGGAAGGGGGAGGGGAAGGGGGAGGGGAAGGGGGAAGGGGAACATAAAAAGTTATTTGTTACATTTAAAAAAGGGGGGAAAGGGGGAAAAGCTATATCTACGTTCACCTCATTCAACTTCCCTGAGTAATGGCACTATGATGTTGCTTAAATAGGCAAAACACAGACATTTGCACAGAGTGCAAACACTGTTCATAACAAGATCATAGCTAGAAATATGGGTGGTCTTGGGTGTGGGCAAGAAATGTCACCAAGGTGATAGATCAAAAATGTAATAGTAAAGCACTATAAGAGATCTTCTGAGCAATAAATTCCAGTGGCAAAATATCCACAACAAAAGCCTTTAAAACACAAATCTCATTATCTTACACAACTGCCTAAGACAGTGTGCGGGTATTTTTTTTTTTCAATCTGTCTTAAACTTCAAAATCTAAAGATATAAGGAATCTTATCTTGGTGGGTCTGTGTGTGTTTTAATTTTGAATTTTTAAAAGAGTCAGACAGAAACTTGATAAATCTTTCCTGCCACAGAACAGCAGCTTTCAAGGCAAATTTCTTGGTATAAAGCCTTTAAATATGTATCTTATTTCTTTGGTCTTTACTATTTATAAATTCAAAGCAAAATTATAAGTAGAAAAGATAAGGGTCAAGGAGAAAGAAAATTCCAAAATGAGGATTTCTTCTTATCAATTTTCTGTATTTCACTTGTTCTCCTCCTTCCCAAAAACTGAACTGAGCTTCTAGAAGTGATATGAAGAATCTTCTATTGCTTTATTGAAGAAATCACTTTCTAATTTGGGTCCATCTCCATCATTACTCAATCATTAAAAAGGCCACTTAAAACTACCAATCTTTGGTCTTAGTGGGTACATAATATAAAATAACCGAGGGAGGAAAGTGCCTCTAAAAGGAAACAGGTTTGCAGTTCTTAACCTGTTACGAAAATTTTTGGTTTTGTTTTGCAAACCTAAGTCTATTTCTTCTCCTTTCTGTATTTTATTTTCAGTATGGCTGTGTCCTAGTGATACTAAAGACTGTACATGCATACTGTTTTTGTTCTTTCTATATACAAAATTGAAGAAACTCCCACACTATAGGAGGATCCTATCTCTTGGTGCTCACAGATAAGCCCTAGAGGAACCTGAAATGTTAAGCACACAGAGTTGTTCTTTCAAGGGAAGAAATGTAATACGTTATCTGGCCAGATGTATTCCTGGCGCTTAGCAGCCATATGATAAATCCAACATGGCACCTGCAGAACGCACCCATGGAGGGCATGCCCTAGGCGTGGTTACATAAATCTGTGCCCACCTGTTCTCTTAAAAGGAGCTGCTATGTGAAAGTCTGTCTCTTTTTTCTCTTCTGCTTCTCTGCCCTTGTACTCGCCCGGCAACTCTCCTGAATAAACTCTTGTGTGGCGCTAGCAGTGTATGTCTGATCTCACATGCAAAAACATTTAGTGCCATGACTCAGATAGGCTCTCTTAGGTGCACATAAGTGCCAGGAGATCCTGATCTGGAGCTCACTACCAGGCCACCTTCCATCTACTCCACCGCAGCTTGTTCAAATACCACTGGACTCAGTTGGTAACTCTTCCCTTTCCAGTCAGCATAAACTCGAACTATTGTCTCCAGAAAAGACCATTAATTATCTGGCTTTCTGATAAGACTCTAGTTATGCAGAAGACCACCCCCAGCCACAGTCTTCACTGGTTACAGTTGTTTTTTTCACCTGACACTCATTTCTGGCCTTCCCTGATTTTGAAGCCCCAGCCTGGATCCTTGGGTCCTGCTCTCAGACTCTGTCCCCAATGCTTTGCCCTAATGTCTCCCCTAGGTGCTGACGAGTTTGTCAGTAGTTTGCATTGGACACCCACCCTAGGTGCTGATGAGTGCCTGTGGTGGCTTAGCTTTGGGTTTTATGCCTACCCCTGAGAACTAAAGAGCTTTTAGTGGTGGCTAGCACTGGTTCAGGCTTTACCCTGATGCCTATCCTAGGTGCTGACATTGTCTAGTGATAGTTAGCATAGTTTTTACACCCATTATTGTCCTAATGCCTACCCTAAGAACTGATAAGTATCCTTAGTGGTAGATAACTTTGTTCTCCCAGGACCACTTGTTGGCTGGTTGATGACCCAGATCTAGTGGTGGAATCCCTCCCCTCTGGACCTCAATAATAGAGAATGAGACAGCAGAAAATTTCTCTCCATCCTCACCTGTAGGATTCGTTCTTGAGCCTCTTGTGCCTTCCCTAGACACCACCAACCTTATCCGTTATTGCACAAAGAAATGGTCTAAGTACCCCTTAGAATGCAAAATAGTCACCTAACAGCTTGCTGGACCCTGATATTTTATGGAAGCCAACATTTGTAAGTGTATGGGTAGATGGAAAGTGTTTCCCTATCTCTTTTTATATCTCAGCTCTAAACCTTCTTCTGGCTTTTTGTTCTTCTGCCATTTGTTTCTAGCCACATGACTAGATCCTTTTCTGGAATCCCCACCTTTCAAATTTCGATGCTCACCTTCAGCTCTTCCACCCTCTTCCTTTCTGGGAACTTCAAACCTGGTCCTATATTTACCAGACTGGTTACTCGCTCTCAAGCTCCTAAGGATCCTGATCCAGTTTTCCCTCTACGGAAAGTGGCTGGTGTAGATGGGATAGTAAAAGTTTATACACCGTTTCCTCTGTCAGAATTTTCTCAGGTGGCAAAAAAAATTGGGCTCTAGAGCAAAGGTGAGTTTGGGAACAGGAATAGGCAAGAACTCATGCAGATGAGGTTCATCAGACAAATGTAGTACACTCCTTGGAATCAAGGCTGTCCCAGATGTAGACCACCATTGGAATTATAATACACCAAGGTGGGTCTTAGCCAGATACAATTTTGTGACTTGCTTACTGGCAAGTCTGTGTAGAGCTGCTCTGAAGCCTGTCAATTTTAAAAAACGCAAGAGATAGTACAAGATAAACAGGAGAATCCATTCCATTTTTTTAATGCCTCATACATGCACTGTCACAGTATACTAACTTAGATCCTGAGAGTGCTGAGGGAAAGCAACTTCTCATGACCCATTTTTTACCTAGGGCTACCCTGACATCAAAGCTAAATTTACATCTCTTGAGAGGGGACCACTGACTTGCCAGATAGAAGTCTTAGTGCTGGCTTTTAAGGTCTATTATAGAAGAGATGAGAAAACACGTCAGGAAAGATACTTCCTGCTGGTCAAAGCTATCTGACCAGCTCCTTTGCCTTCTCCCATGGCTGGCAGACCTAGACCTCCTGGTGCATGCTTCATGTGTGGCCAGCCCGGCCACTAGTCTGTGCTCTTGCCCAGTCTCACAGTTCAGGCCTTGTCCTGGCTGCCATCAAGGGAAACACTGGTCTAAGTGACTGTTCCCAAGCTCCATGTGGCAGGCGGACATTACACATGGACCACTCCCTGGCTGATCTCCTAGGCCTGACTGTGGGTGGTTGATGCTGCCAGGGCTCCCCTAACCCAACCACTGGCATCATGAAAAAGGATCCTTGGGTAATCATAATGGTATCATGGTGGTAGATCTCCTCCCTTGTGGACACCGGTGCCACATACTCGGTCCTGCAGAGTTTTGGGGTTCTACCTCTCTGTCAGAGTGGGAGGTAAACAATTCCGGCCTTATCAGATGCCACCACTTAATTGTATTTTCAGAGATATCCCTATAACCCACTCATTTTTGGTCATGCTAACCTGCCCCATACCCCTAAAGGGAAGACATTTTTTTAGCTAAAGTAGGAGCTTTCATTTCTTTTAACACCACATTTCATCTAAATCCAGACTTGTTGGCCATTTCAACTGCTCCCTTCTACTCTTGCTATCTGCTCAGCTGTCAGTGCCAGACCTCCATACCTTCTTCCAGCCTCCCAGGTGGACCCCTAAGTGTGGAACACACAGAATCCTTGTGTCACTAGACACCTTTCTCTAAAATTTCCTGTCTCTGAGTTTTCTGTTCCAGCCTGTTTCTCAGAGCTGAAGTCAAGGTGGTTACCAGAAACAAAAGGCACTGAGGTATTTTGCCTTGCCCTTGCCTTTCCCCTCCTGCAGAGTAACCCCCAGAAGCCATCTTACCACTGGAAAGCA
The DNA here is from genome assembly GCA_004025045.1 of Sigmodon hispidus. Lineage (NCBI taxonomy): Eukaryota > Metazoa > Chordata > Mammalia > Rodentia > Cricetidae > Sigmodon > Sigmodon hispidus. The sequence continues at coordinate 4,348 of PVIH01019021.1, forward strand.
GTTGATTACTACCTCCTGAGGACTAGAGAAAGGGAACCAGGAGCCATTTTTAGAGCCGATAACAGGTAAAACAAAGACTGTTCCCCCAACCCCCAGGGCCAAAGGAAAGGAACCAGAAGCCATATTAACCTCAACAACAGGTAAAGAAAAACCACATTGTAACCTCTTCCCATTCCCAGACCTAGCAGAGATCCACAAATTTTATTGTACAGCCACTAGCCACTAGAGTTCCATAGAAGGAAGAAACACAAAACAGCTACCTTAAGGTTTATTTAAAGTATAGACAAAGCCTAACTTAAGGTTATACATGTTCCAATTTTAAAACTTTTCTCTCTCCTTCCTTTTCCTCTTCTCTTAATCTGACCTCCAGACTCTGTAATAGCAGAGCATCATCACTATATCATCTAAATTCTGTCATTTCCCAAGGTTCTCTCACTAACTCAGTGTTTTTATGAGTTTCAGAAAATCAGACTTCACCATCCCATGCCATAAACTCACCCAGACTGCAGGAAATGAGCTGCAAAACCCAGTAGACTGACCACTAGAGCATACAGCTCTTATTTTCCAAAAAGACAAACTTTGCTCTTAAGACAGCTTGAAGCAGCCTTGAGAGATTCATTGACCCTGTTCAGGTCCAATCCATTTTTCCCCTGTTCCCCCTACATAAACCTGGCTTTCTTTTTATAATAAATATAAGAGTGAGATGTAAGGATTCCTGGCACATAGAAGCCACATGGTAAACCCAACATGGTGCCTGTAGAACATGCCTCATACAGAGGGCACACCCCTAGGCATGGCTACATAAATCTGTACCCACCTGTTCTCTTAAAAGGTGCTGCCACATGAAGGTCTGTCTCTTTCTCTTCTGCTTCTCTGCCCTTGTACTCACCCAGCAACTCTCCTGAATAAACTCTTTTGTGACATTGGTAGTGTTTGTCTGATCTCACATGCAAAAACAGCAACAGGCCCTGTGAGTCACAGATAATATACTACAGGGGAGAAGATGAATAGCGGAAGCCAAAAGGTGCTGGAAGTTTTCTGATATGTCTTTCAAGTGTCTAAGTATTAGAAATAAGGAGATAGAATACCAACACATACCTAAGATTTTCCTTGAACTGCAATGTCAGAATAAACCAGGAGATAGGTAAATGGTGGGTTTGGAAGCAGGAGAATGAAAAGTGAGATAGAAAAACATTGAGGGTTGTGGAGTTCCTAATGAACCACCCTGGATGAGGAGCTGTTCTAGCTATTAGAAGAAATTTATTCTAATGCTTGAACAATAGTCCTGGAGAGGAACATATATTATTAGTGCTGGAGAGGAACATATATTATAACCATCACCTTTGGCTGATTAATCCTGAACAAATTATTTTTGTCTAGTTTTAGAAATTAAAGCTAGACTCCCTTACATGTTAGGAAAGAACTCTACTAGTAATCTAGCCCAGGGAGGCCTTAAACTTGCAATCCTTCTCAGCTTACATAGTAGCTATGTTTACACACATCTACTACAAAACATGGACAAAAAATATTTTTCAAAGGAACACCTATTACGGTTTCTATTGTTGTGGTAGAACACCATGACTAAAAGCAAGTTTGAAAAAGCTTTATTCCCACTTAAAGTTGTAGTTCATCATCCAGGGAAGTCAGGACAGGAACTAAGGCAGAAATAGAGGGGGGTGATGCTTACTGGCTTGCTTTCCATAGCTTGCTGAGATTGCTTTCTTAGGGAACTCAGGACCACTTGCCCAAGGGTGACATCACTCTCCAGTGAGCTAGACTGTCCCACATTATACAACAGGAAAAATGTTCTATAGATTTGCCTAGAGGCCATCTGATGGAGGCTCAACTGATATTCCTCTTCCCAGACAACTCTAGCTTTGAGTCAAACTGACCAAAACAAAACACACACAAAAAACCCAAACCAAAACACCAAAATCAGGACAGATACTTTAAGCAGCAGATGGTTAAAAAAAATTAAGAGTGGAGGTGAATGTGAATAATTATGTTTCTTCTGAGATAGTAGGAAATGTCTGCCCCATCATAGGATCAGCAACAAGCAGCTACATGAAGAACCTAATTGAACTTGTGGTTGAAGACAGAAATTTTTTTTTATCCATATTCTTTCTTATATGCATATCCTAGCTTCTCATTTTTATGTATTTGTGTTTATGGTAATAAGTGTATATAGAGGTCAGGAAACTATGATGAAACCCATGAAATCAGAGGAAAGGGCTTTAAAGGAAAGGAATGAGGAAAAATAGAACACATAATTTGAAACCCAGAAAGGATATACTATGAATATAAGGGTTTAAGTGGGCATGAGAAGTAAAATAATGTAACTGATAGTATAGAGGGTATATTAAACTAAGTAGTCTTAAAACTGCCATAAGAATACCTGCTACTTTGTAAGTTAACCAAAATAATTAATAAGTAATGTATAGGTTTTTATAGATAAATACTGATGCAGACTCACAGCCAAATATTAGGCAGAATTTGGAGAATCCTGCAGAAGAAAGAATTGTAGCAGCCAGAGAGGTCAAGGACACAAGCAAACTTACAAAACCAACTAATCTGGGCTCACAGGGGCTCACAAAGACTGAATGGACAACTATGGAGCTGGCATGGGACTGACTCGGCATTCTGCATATGTCACAATTGTGTAAGCTTGGTTGAAGACAGAAATTTAAGTCATGGAAGTGTGGGCTACACACATTCTCAGCTGGCATATACCTGGAAGTTGATGTTCTTTGTTGCTCAGGGTTTCAGGCAAGCTAGATAACCAGGCTTGACACATCTTTGCTTTTATTTCATTTGGGACAAGGTCTCATGTAGGCCACTTTGGCCTCACACTCATTGTATAGCCAAGACTAGCCTTGAACTGGTGTCCATTCTGCCTCTGCCTGTGACAAAATGGTTATGAAGCATTTGTAGGAACAATGCTTTTAAAAATAAACATTAACCATTGAATTAAAGTGATGGGCTGCATCTAAGGCCCCAAGATAAGTCAAGTAGGACATAACACTCTGATCCAACGAAAGCTTCCATCAGACAAGGCATTTTATACTCAACAGACATTAGATTCAACAGAAAAACTATGTATCCCAGATCCACTCCTCCCGCTACAACCTCCCAAAGAATTCCATGTTTCTATCTTCATGTGCCCAGTAAGGTGAGAAAGATGTGTGAGTAAAGCCAGATTGTAAGAGATTGATAGAATAGATAGGTCATGGCCATGAGGGGGTCTAGACAGATCAGAAAGTGGTAGTATAAAGGACAATGTCATAAGTTTAAAAAAAAGTGTTGTGGGTATGTTAATACACTTAATATTTTAATCTTTGATTCAGTACATTCAACATGTATGTTGTTCATTTCAGTTTGTTTTTAACCACCAGAAACCATTCATGTTCCCATACATTAATTATCACCACTGATTTTTTTGCTGGGTCAGAGAATTATGATAGATGTGATGAATGGTCACACTGTTGACCTAGCAAGAACAAAACACATAGCAGCCTGCATTTAGCTAATCACCATAACCTTGTCTACCATGCCCCTTAGGCATGTGTTTGGTACCTGTATATAGAAGGAACAACTATGCAGTGGATCCATGCATTCACTACTCCACCAAGGACTGAGACTTCAGTGGTTTGGTACTGTGCCTGGCTTAGGATTTTTTTGTGGAGGATACTGATGCTATTTGAAGTTAGAGCATCATGCTCATATCCTTTTCCCTTAGGCTACATGCCATCACTTGTATTTTTTATTTTTGTACAAAGCTATGATGTAGGAAATAAAGACATTTTTCTTCCATTTCAAGAGACACTATTTATTTTGTTAAAGTCAAGCAAGATGATCTGTTGATAAATGGTAAGCATCAAGCACAAATGTGCATTTTTTTTTTTGCCAGGGCAGAGTTCAGGGTAAAGCCACAAAACTGACCACAAGCAAGGTCAGTGTGTATACAGAGAGTTCCATAGTTGTGTCCACACCTATGCATGCCAAGGACCAACCATTAGCACCAGATTGTTTCTTATGCAACAGTATCACTATTCACAGACATATGTACATGGACTCTCTAGAATTCTTGGGTTCCTGCTAATCAGACATGGAACAGGCAAGCAGGGAATGAACAGGAAGGTCATAATTGTTATGTGTTTCAGTACAAGCATGCTAGAGCACTACATACTGTTTTCTATAACAGATAATCCACAAAAAGTCAGATTACAAACAAACAAAATTCCATTATTCACATTTTACACACCTATCATTAAAATGTTCACAACACTGTATTTGGAGATAAAGAACCACAGGTAAATAGCTTGGTGTAAATTAAAAACAAAACAGTCTGCAATTCTTTGAAAAGTTTGTGGACAGCCAGCATCACATTTTCTGACATGACCCATGTTCACAGCAAGAGATGACCCAGTGGAAGAAGGAAGAGGATGCAGTGGCAGATAAAGGACTTCAAAAGGTAGAAGTAGTTTTGTTTAATAGGGATCAACACTTTTCCAAAGCTTTTTCTTCCAGTTGATAATGATAAGCTGTCAACAGGGCCATCTATGGTCGGCAGTACAGAAGCTTGCCCATCTTGACTTAGCTGTATGGTGGGCACTATCATCTTCACCAGAGCTTATCATGTTAACCTCTGTTCCTCTGGCTCAGGGAGCATGGACTCTGGTCCATTAAGACAGCTGTGTGTGGGAGTGTGAGTACATGCATATACATATGAATCTAAGTGCACATGTATATTCTGGAAAGGTGTGGTTACTGCTAAGAGAGGGAAATTTTTGTATCTGCTGCAATCTCAGGAGAAACAAGAATTAAATAATCTCTGGATAGAACAAAGACTAGTGATGCCTAAACATCAAGTCACTAGAGGGACTTGATCATCTTTCACCATGCATTTAGTTACACAAACTTCTTTTGAACTATACCAAATCTACACACATTTAATGTAAATAAGTAAGTTATACATGCCACTGGTGGCTGAACATTTTTCATGTCTTTGTCTGCCATACATAAATCTTCTTTGGTGAAATGTCTAGTCAAGTCTTTTGCCCACTTTTTTCAAATAGTTTTTACTGTTGGGTGTTGGGAGTTTTTTATACCAATCTTTGATCAGATGTATGAAACCATGGAAGTGGGGTACGCTGGTAAACCCAGAACTCAGGAAGTAGAGGCAAGAGAATCAGGAGTTCAAGGTCATCTGGACTATTAGGGAGATTGAAGCCAATCTAGATTACATGAGACTCTTCTAAAACAAATAATAATAAAAACAAAATAAGTAACAACTCAGACACATGAATTTTTCCCAATCTCTGTCCTGTTAATTAGAAACCTATAGAATGACAGTATTGTTTTAATGAGTAACATTCTGTCATCTTTCCATTTCAACTGTTAAGGACAAGGAATCTTGAAACTCTTTCAAGTGTAAGCACTAGTCACTCCACAGGACCTCTGACAAACTAGAAGATGGAATTTTAAGTCTTAAGGTACATGGCATGTGGCCCATGGTAACAGACAGAAAAGTAAAAAGAGATAAGTCAACAATAATCATTAATAATCATGTAGACAAATTAGTGTTTTGGGGAAGGAAACTTCAAAATATTCCATTGGTCTCAGGAAATAAAGAGCAAGCAATAACATTATTAGTAGACACACTTTTAACCAACTAATGTCACTTGGTTACAAATTATTTAAGATGTGACAAGGAGGACACTAGCTATGTTTGTGGTGTTTCAAAGCATATACACAAGCTATGTGATGATTTTAATTTTGGAATGAATCATCCAATATGTAGGTTGGTCATATCATAGTTGGTTTTCAGCTACTACGAAACTGTTCATGTTTCCCATACATCAATAAATTTTTATCATTTACTGGATCAGCAAATGACATAATTACAGACCAGTGAATGCTCACATGCACCATAGTGATGTATTTGGCATTAACATAAGGGAGAAACAATGGTGCCACTGCAGCAAAGGAATGCTTGCATGTATTGTGGGCCCAGCCAGTGGACATACTAGGGGACCCTGCTGACCAGCAAAGCCTGGTATTCTGTGACATCACACGTAATATGAAACTCTGCTCAGCAAATAAACAGAAATGAAAAACATAAATAAATCATCACATACTAACAGGACATTATTGCTTTTTTTGGCTCCAAAGTGTGCCTCTCCAGAGATGGGCAAATAGGCTTGAGTTCACTCTTGTATTCCCAAGCATTAATCTCCAAGGCTTGGTATCCAACTTCTACAGGGATGGGCCTCTCATTTGCTTCTCTCAGGCTGTAGGCTGTCAAACAAGCACTTGAGCTGCTCTTCACCCAGGTGAATTTTATCTTCCAGCTCTCGCTGCTCAATGATGAGGGCTGACTTCATCTTCACAAAGTGCTCATAGTCAGCCAGGCTCTCCTCGCTGAGGTAGGTGGCCAGGATGTCAAACACAATGCGCTCACGACGGTCCAGGTTCTCTTTAAGCTCCTTGGCATCCTCATGCTGCTGGGTTAGGATTCTCTGTTTCTCCAACAGTGATTGCTGTTGTGGGGGAGGGAGACAGAAAGTCCTGTTGAGGCAGGGCTAAAGCAAAGTCTCTGTCCAACCCTTTAAGAGTCCTGCAGCTTTCAGAGACTGATCTCATAACTGTCCATGGAAACTGTGAAGCCACATGGGCTCTCCATAGGAATGACCAGGATGTAGTCTACATGTGCTTTTAACTATGGCAAGCTAGCTTCCCTACAGCTCCTTTTCCCCCTCAAACTTCTAGAAACCACTCAAAGGCCCCTCTGAGTTTCCTTTCTGTCTGTGCCTTCTTCTTTTCCATTTGCCTTAAAATCAGGGACCAGCAGCTAGAGAGTTCTGACATGCTTCAAAAGTACAAAGGACTTGGTGATCCTGTTTGTCCCCAAATTGAAAAAGGGAAATACTACAATTCCTGGTGGTTCAGGCTTGTAATCTCAGCTACCAGGAGACTGGGGTAGAAAGCTCTTAAGTGAAAGGTATGTCTTAGCTATAAAGTAAATTCAGATCTAGTCCAGACAACTTACTGACACCTGGCCTCAAAATAGAATGAAAAAGTAGGACTGGGCTATAGCTCTGCAGTAGAGAGATTTCCTAGTATGAGAGAACCTATGGGCTCAATCTCTAGTATGAGAGGGAGAGGAGGAGAGGGAGAAGGATGGATGGACAGACAGACAGACACAGATATACACACACATGAACTGGGACTGATTGATTCTAGAGCAGGATTAAACTCGACAGGAGGTGGTACAAAGACAAAAGCCAGGAAAGCAAGATGCAGAAGGTAGAGCTGCTGTGAGGTGTGTATGGAACAGCCCTTAATTCCTTAGAGTGTCCTGTGTTTTTTGAGGGGGTGTACAGTATCCTGCTTCAGACAATCATGTCTCTAATACACAAGACTGACAATCACTGCTTTCAGTTTATAGAATATACACATTCAATAGAAACCCTACCAAGTCCAAGATGAAGGAAACTAAGAAAGGAAGAGACGAATACATTCACTGTCTTCACATGGAGACTGGCAGAAAGAGGTCAGGAGAGAGGGGCCTGAACTAGAAACTCTCTTTGAGATTTTCATGACCTTATAAGCTTTAGAGAGCATCTTGCCTTGTCAGGCCTGAGACAAACAAAGAGATATTTTCATGAAAAGAGGCTAGGTAAGGCCAATGTATTCCAGTCAGAAAATAAGCAGACATTAACTTGTTCTACAAATGTAGTTCAGGTTGTGAAAATCACATGGATGCTTGAAAGCTACTGAGTAGTTGTTTCATTAATAAAGAGATTCATTTGAAGTTCTATAATAGGCAAAGAACATAGGATGATGTTTGACTGAAACATAACCTATGGAATAAAGCTAGCAAGTAAGATGTTTCTCTTCTTTCGAGTATAAGAAAACTGAAGATACACATGGTGGTACATGCCTGTATTGATCCCTGTTTCCCACATCTCATTCGCTTGTTCTGTCTGTCAATTGAAAGGAAACAGAGGGTTGACATCAGATGCACCAGAGCACCATACTTTAGACAGTATACAGGCCAAGCACAGACAGTATGAGGCTTCTAAGAGCTGACTTTCTTAGCACCCCAAGGACAGCCTTTCTAAAGGATCCTCACCACTTCCCATTTCCCAGACAGATGTGTTTGCAAATACCCGATCTGCAGGAGAAGGACTGTCATCCAAATTATTGAGGGCATTTTCCACACGTGCCAGGCGGCCTGACAGTGACAGCAGGAGGTTCACCACTTTGTCCAAGTCTCCAATGAACATCCGGAACTTGTCAAACTCATTGGGTTTACAGACATCTTTGACAATGGCTTCCACCTCATCTCCCAGAGCATTATTGGCTTGGATGTCCTCTAGCAGACTCTCACGGGCTTCCCGGAGCACCTGCAGTTTGCGGCTGATACTGTCAATGAGCTCTTGCTGTAGGGCACAGGGAGGCATGGGGACACTTGTTAGAATGATCCCAAGCTGGTGTCCTAAATTAGTGTAGCCAAATTACACACAGTCTGGGAAGAATTCAACCAGATTGGATGTGTTAGTCTGTGCACCATCAAATAATGAGGGATTTATAAAACCAATGAGAAAAGTAGGTCTCCTGGTTAAATATGAGCTTCCTTGTTTGTATGAGCCAAAGAAGTAGCTCAGCAGATAAAGGTGCTTGATGCCAAGACTGATGACTTAAGTACCATCCTACAACACATTTGGTGAAAGGAGAACCAATTCCCACCAGCTGTATTCTAACCTCCATGCATGTGCTATGGCATGCACACAAGTGCGCGCACACACACATACACACACACTTTAAAAGAAATTAAATTGTACTTACCAAATATATAAACTCTGATATAAAACAAAACAGGGCTGAGATTATATATATATATGTCAATGATAAAGCATTTCTCAACGTGCATGAAGTCTTGGGTGCCAGCCTCAGTACCACAAAAATACACAAATTAATCATGAAAGAAAGAGAAAGCTAGGCCTGGTGCTACATGTCTTTTCATGTAATTTCAGCATCGGGGAGACAGAGATTCAAGGACAATGAACTTCAAGCTGGTGCAGGCTATATGATGAGATGCTATTTCAAAACATAAAAGCAATACTTAAATAAAGCATTCTCATTTGGTGAATGTTTTGTTACACTAGAGCTACCTCAGTTTGACTCACAGTAGATACTATTTCAACCTCTGTCTGCAAGGACTGGACTCACAAATGTATATAATACCTTGAGCTATCTTTTTAAGTATACAAATGTGCTGTTGTTGATCCCTGCCCTTGAGCAAAACAGCTATTACATATTTTTTATTAAAAATTATTTATTAGTGTGTGCATATGCATTCATGCATGTACGTACACACATGCCATGGCACACATGTAGAAGTTAGAGGAAAATTCTGAGCACTTGGTTCCGTTCTGACACCTTGTAAGATCTGGGGATTAAACTCAGATCTTTAGGTTTATATAAAAGTCTCTACCTATCTAGCTAACCTCCAGGCCTGTCATTACCCAAAAAGAACAAAGAGAACATCAGTAAAATCTGTTTGTTAACTCTTGTTCAGAGGAGGAGAGAAGGAGAAAGGTCATTAGACACTCTCCTGAAATTCCAACCACCTCCTCCTGCACATTTCCTACAAATATGTAATATTTTCCTCAACGCATGTGTCTTTGGAAGGTGGGAAATGGTGTATAGACTATGAATGTTTAACTGAAGGGGTACAGGGCATCACCTATATAGCTTTAGGGAAGTTGTTATCTAAGCTGGAGTGAAATTTTTCTAGTGATGATTGTTTTGGGGTCACTCATGCTTCTTTCAGTAAATCCAGTAAACCCATTGATCCACCAAGCTATATGTGGGTAGGACTATTCTTTTTATGCCAGTTAAGCCAGGAGTTAGAAATGAGGCACCTGAGTACTACTGCAGTTATGTGTCTTAAGCACTATGTCTCCTGACTGAATGCTCCCTTGTGGTTAGACATCCTTGAAACTATAGGTAGGCTGTTCCTACTTTATCAGAAATTAAGGACCCAGGGCATACTCTCACACATATGTACTAGTAAAGAGACTATATCATCAAAAAACATGAAATCAACATTTTTGTTATGGTGGACATACTTCCTTTTGTGAGCTTTTTAAGAGAATCATGTTTTAAAATGAGATAATTTCAGAAATAAACAGTTGCCTTATTCCATGAACATGCTACTCACCTCATAAATATTCTTTAAAATTTCACAATGAAGAACTATAGGCTATTCTGTGTTTTTGGAAGTCCACCCAATTTATCTTTGGAATATTTGCTTTGTTTAGTTTTGCTACGTAACTTTTTTGCTTAATGTGCCTGTCTCTTGACTGAATTCTTTCTTTCAATAATATCAAAAAGATCTCTTAACACTTTTGTCTTTCCTTGGCACCCTATCTTGGGAAAATAAATGGTCTGTTCTCATCTTCTCAGAAAAGGTTAACAAATACTAAATAAATACCACGACTCAAAAGTACTCTTCACAAATAATTAGCAATTAAGAATACATCTGACATTTAATCTTGATTGTCAACTTCATTGGACTGAAAATTTGTTAGCAAAGTAGTGAAGCATAGCTCTGGGCATGTGTAGAAAGATGTTTCCAGAGACAATTAGACCTTGAAGTTCTAACATGTAAGAGGTTCTGGATTTGATTCCCCAAGACCACATAAAAATATTAATAAATAAAAGTTATCCTTTAAATAGTGGTTTTCCCATTGAACAGCTTGGGATCAGAAACACCTTGGACTATTCCTTGGATCCCACTCCCCCTCCCTAGAGGAGCACTTGATTCAGTCTTGATGTTTGGGGGAGAAAACTGGATTTGCCAGGAGTGGAGGCTGAACTAAGCAATATTGGGACCGTGGGACCTTGGGACCGCCTGCCTCCTGCTCCGGGGGATGGGTGTAGTGGGAGGAATTGTGGAAAAGAGAGAATGACCTGATGTGGTGGGAGGGGGAAAGGACCTTGAATAAGGATATACAAGGACAGAAAGTGTGACTTCTTTGTTCATAATAATAATAATAATAATAAAAAGAAAATAAATAAATAAATAGTGGTTTTCAACCTTAGTGTTGCAACTCTTTAATATAGTTTCTCATGTTAGAGTGACTCCCAAACATCTGTCACAGAGCTACATCCTTAGTCTTAAATTACTAATTTTGTTTCTGGTATTACTGTTGTTGAGACAGAGTCTTTCTGTATCATCCAGCCTGGCCTAAATTTTGTGGTTTTCCTGATTCAACCTCAATGCTAGGATCATGGGTGCACCCTCCTCACTTCATTGCATGCGTATGTGGTGTGCATATATGTATGTATGTATGTATATAGATCTTAGCATGTGTGTGAAGGCCAGAGGTTGACATTACTGTCATCCTTGATTTTTCTCCATTTTCTATATTGAGGTAGAGTGTCTAGCTTGTAACCAAACCATGGCAAATTGGCTATCCTAGCTAGTTGGCTTGCTCTGTGAGCCCCATCTCTTCTCAAGTGGGATTATGTGCAGGCCGTCACATCCACTATATATTTATGTGGGTTCTGGGGATCTGAACTCCAGCTCTCATACTTCCAAAGAGAGCATTTTATCCACAGAGCCATCTCCTTAATTCTAAAACACTGATTTTTTTCAAAGGGAAGAAAGGAAAAAATACAATATGGAGATGGATACTGTGGTTCATGACTGTCCAGCACATAGGTACCTGAGATATGAGGACTATAAGAGATTTAAGACCAGCCTGGGCTACATATGGATTACCAGGCCAGACAAGCCAACATAGCAGGACTCTGACTCAAAAACTAAGGAGGATTGGGATGCAGCTTAGGGATATAGTGCTTACATATGATGACTTAGGCCCTAGCTTTCATTCCAAGAACAGGGGAGAAATGGCCAAATTAATATTTACTATTTAAAAAATGTAACCTTGGCTGGGTATGTTGTTAAAGTTACATAATCCCAGCTTTTAGGAGGCTGAAGCAGGGAGATAACAAGTGAGAGCCCAGCCTGAACTACATGGCAAGTTGTAGGTCAGCTTGGGCTATGTAACAAGACTGTTAAATATGAATATGTAAAATATAATAAAACTGCTCAGGCTCTGTGATTCACTCAGACCCAAAGTGAGACAATGACATCTAACCCTAACTCTAACCCTATAAGAACAAATAAGATCCAGCACTATCACTTTTAGGCATATAAAGATGCACATTCACACTCCAAAGGCATTAGCTCAACTATGTTCATAGCAGCATTATTTGTAATAGCAAGAACCTGGAAACAACCTAGATGTCCCTCAACTGAAGAATGGATTAACAAACTGTGGTATATCTACACAATGGAGTACTACTCAGCAGTAAGAAAAAATGATATCCTAAAATTTGCAGGCAAATGAATGGATTTGGAGAATATCCTCCTGAGCGAGGTATCACAATCCCAGAAAGATAAGCAGGGGATGTATTCACTCATTAGTGAACTTAAAAAAAAAAAAAAAGAAGAGATGTCATTGTATACAAGAGCTCAAGGTTAGAACATAGCTAAATGACACAGTACCTTACTTCTGCATTGAAGGTCTCTGACAGGGGCGTGGGTGAGGAAAGACATGTTTTCTTTAAGGGTCTGGCCACAGGGAGTTTAATTATGCTCCAGTAAGTAAATGAGCAGCATGAATGGATGTTTTTTGTAAATGGGGAGATCATTAAGAGTGGGTATGAATCTGAGAGGTCTGATAACTGAGTTTGATGGGGTGCATGATGTAAAATCACCAAATAATAAATATATAAATAAAAAAGGGTAAACTGGTTTACACATGAATATCTCAGTAAAACTTTTTGAAAAGGAAATAAAGAAATGAAATAAAATATAAAAATAAATAAATGTAAAGAAAAAGAACAAATAAGAGTACTATACAGACAAAGGTAGGTAAGATAATTTTTAAATTGTTTAGGGGGAGTGGCATTTCTGAGACAGGGACTTGATATATAGTTCTGGCTAGTATCTAACTGGCTATGTATCCCAGACTGATCTTGAACTTGTGTTAATTCTTTTCCTTCTTCTACCTGAATGCTAGTATTATAGGTTATGTGCAATCACATTTGGATTTTAAAGATATTTTGGTATACTTCCTGGATAGAGTGCCACAAAATGAATCTACAGCCTAGTGCATGAGAGGTAAGCATTTTGCCAATGAGCTTTGTCTTCAGCCAAGTCATGCACTTTTAAATTCATTGTACTATAAGGAAGTACAATGAACTGTAAGGAATGCAGTTCCCTGTATATGCAGTGTAGCCTAAATTAAAATGCTTCAAATTCTATGGCTTTTGTTTTATGAAGAAAAACTGAAAATGCCGATGTTTTTAAAAATATGATTATGATTTCAGGAACCTAGAGTAATTGTGGGTCTCTGTAGCTTAGTGATACAGTGTATCCCTATGATGAACAAAGGCCACAGTTATACCCACAAGTATATGATCTTAGAATAAGGTACATAGTACTCTAATTCAAATTCTCTAAGAGACCAAACACCCACGTTCCTCTTTAATTCCCAGAATCGAAAACATTACCATTTTCTATACTGAAAGGATTTTTTAAGATATATAATTAGGTCATGATACTCCCTTCCTAACATTACTAACATAATTAAGATCAATCTGTGCTATCTTTCAAATCACCAGGTTGGAAGTCATAGATAATACGGTGCAGTGATTGTCATGGTTGCTACATAACAAGACTCTGAGTTAATTTCTAGCCTTCTTTCCTTGTTCAAGAAGCTGAAACCTTGCCTTATTCTGCTTCTCTATCAAACTACCACCAAGGGCATCTTTACTTGCTTCACCTTTCCTTCACACAGTACATATTTCTAGGGCTTGAGCCTGGCATCACTCTAGGTTTTTGCAATCACAGGCATTTGTCTCTTTCTATCCATCCATCCTATTCCAACTTTCTAATATAGGAAGGGTTGGCAAACTTTTCCCATTAGGGGCTACAGAATAGATATTTTACTCCTTGTAGGCTACATGGTCATTGATAATCAATATGTAAGCAAATGAATGTGACTATGTTTCAATAAAACATATTTCTAAAAGTAGGTAGAGGGTCAGGTTACCAACCCTATGATAGACATGTCTTGTTTTTGATGGTGACCATCCATACTTCCAACGAGAACACAAGATCCCTTACAGAGGGCTCCTTTCCCTAGTCTGCCTACAGTTGGATCTTCAAGGGCTTTGTAGGGCTTATTAATGCTGAACCATGTCTTGCATGAGAAAAGCAAGCACATATGACCTCAGAGATGTTATTCAAGGTCTCTGCTGGAGTGACAAATGAGTGGTCCTACTACCTTTGTGTATGCACTGACCCAGTATACAACTCTGAGGGAAAGGTTTTGTTTTTATTTTACTTTTTTGAGAAAAGACATCATTGTGAAGCTCAAGTTCACCTTGAACTTACTGTGCAGCACAGACTGATTCAAACTTGCTATCCTATCTCAGCCTTGTTAGTTCTAGGATTATAGGCTTGTATCACCATGCTCAGGAGGTAGGAGATTTTGTATGCATAAAGAAAGGTCTCACTATTTCTCCCAGGCCAGTCCAGAATTCCTGGCCTTAAATAATTCTCTTGCTTCAGCCTCCTTAGTAGTTGTGACTTGGAGCTACTGGCTTGAGGTCAGATTTGTGCTTCTTACCTTCTTAACTGACAGGTCATGGTCCAAGTCACCCCCTGAATACTCCTCAGGCTCCGGTAGGTCCTTCATCTTAATAAGCAATTCTGCCTTGGGGGCTGATGTGCTGTAATAGGTAGAATTGGTGGCCAAGGACACAACCCCTGGCACACCTGGGTCCTGCTTCCTGGGTGAAGAGGCAAAAAATTTAATCAGTGTGGCATACGTACACTGTTTGAACCGAGCACCTGGGCTGTGACAAATGGCATTGACAGGAAGACAAGAGCCAGGGAGATGAGAAAGAAGGTTAAACCCGAAATATTAAAACATCAGCAATAACAACAGAACAAAATAAAAAACCTTTCCCTAGTAATATAAAGTTCACAGAATATTATTCATTGCTGTCATTATTTTTCACAAGTAGGTTGGAAACTGTGGACCTTGCTATGCTAGGCAAGTGCTCTTATACCCTGTTGTATCCCCAATCCAGCATCACTGGACTTTAACTTTTAGAAGTTTGTGCATATGCTCTGTTGAATCTTGAACAGAACCTCTGGACTCCATATACTGGATTCCAACTACATGTCCCCAGATGTAGTAAACAAAAATTTCTTTAGATACTGTCACAAAGTCATATGTCTCTCATAGAACTGAAATTGCTTTTCCCATTTCCATCAGTGATTCAGACGAAATCCAAGTCCTTACACATGCTAGGTATGGACTTTACCTATGAAATGCATCCCTGGCTTCTAGGTAGCTAAAATTTAAACAAACAAAAATTTAAATATCTTTAATAAAAAAAGCTGTTCAATATAACATTCTTAGACTAGAGGTACATTTTGTAATGATTCAATAGTAGTAAAAGGCAGTAAAAGGCAGGTAGACAAAAGATACTTAGATTAAATACATGTAAAGATTACATGACAGTTGTAGGATATATGTGCAAAACCAGCTCTCATGAATCTAAGGCAGGAAGATTTTGAGTTCAAAGCTAGTCTAGGTAACTTATCTCAAAACAAAATAAAATAGGTAAGGCTTATAGCTTAGTGATGACAAACTTACCTAATATATATGAGGACCTGGATTCTAGTTCAACATTATCAACAAGTGGGTAGAAAGGATATAGGCAGCTGTGGTAGCATATTCCTATAACCTTAGCATTTAGAAAGCTGAGGTAGAAGGATTAAGTGCAAAAGAGTCCAAGCTTCATAGAGAGATCCTACTTCAAAAACAAATAAATGGATGGACAGGCATGTGATATGCATATTGAATACTGAGATTAGATAATGGATACAATATAGGTGAGTGGACAGTTAGTCTCAGACTAATAGAGGGTTTCTCAGGTCCAGCACTACCAGTCTCTGGAGGCTGTCTCATACACAATAAAATCTTTAGTAGTATCGGTTGCCTTTCTACTAGATGTCAGGAGTACTCCATTCTCCAATGTAACAGACAAAACTACTAAATCACATTTCTAAAGGCCCCTGGAGAGGATATGTATGTACTGCCATAATCATGCCAGTTGTAAGCTAAAGACATTAGCAACTGTGGTGTGTACCACCTTGCCTCTGCTAAGTCCCATGCAATCAAATACAGGTATGATAATTTTAAAACTTACCAAAAAGTATTAAGTACTGAGAACCCCAAGGAAAGCTTTTACCTCCCCCCAGAAGCAATTATGAACATCAATACACCCCTAAGTCCCTTCCTTTACTTCTAAGACTAGCAGATAAGAACTGAGGAACAAGCACTATCTACTCACTTGTCTTCTGTGACTCTGGGTGAGGGAACTTTGGGAAGCAGCTTCCTTCGCTGCTGAGCTTCCTCCAGTAGGTATTCATCTTTGGGAAAAATTCCCTCCATCAGATCCATGGTGGTTTTGATCTTCATGTTGGGATCCAGGATGTCAGCCAACGACTTGTCCTTTCCCACAATCTCCCTGGCTAATTCTTCTGACTTCAAGTCATCTATGGTCTTCTCCTTGGCCTTCCCGTAGTTGAGGGAGGGAGGGGAGGAACAGCTATCTCTGACAGAAGGTGCAGGGGTGCTAGGTGGCCTGGGCTCTGGAGGACGAGCTCTAAGAGGGGCTTCCACTACCTCCTGTCGTGTGTACACACAGAAACGGGAGTAGCACTGCTCTGATGTACTCAATGTCTTGATCTGGTCCTTCTCCAGCCCACTGGGCAGTGCAGGCAACTCAGTTGGGCATGCAAGACTCTGGCGGCTCTCCTTCTCTGGCTGGCTTTCTGAGTGCACAATTTTTATGGGCACCATCTTCACAGTAGTGTTGTTGTCCATCACCCGCTCAATTCTGTAAGACAAGGGCTGTCCTATAAAATCTTGACATGTACACATTCCCACCCACAATTCCCACAAAGACCCACTGTCAACCAGCCAAATAGAAAGACAAGGCAGAGGTTGAAAATTGTCCTCATCTGACCCCTCACATGGTTTCTGGATACCTAGAAGTCTAACTCAAACTCTGCCAGACACCTATAGGCATTAGAGGGAGAGGTCCTAAATGACATGAGACCTGTTTAATATTCACTTTTGTTTTCTTATGAAATTGAGCATTGAACTCACAACTCAGGTTAAGACAAGTGCTCTATCATATGATCTATGGCTACATTCCTTGATTTTTTGTTTTTATTCTGAAAGCAATGCAAAAAAAAATATACAAAGTCTCAGTTTTTAAAAAAATTCCCTTTGTAGCAAAAAATCATCAGTGGGTACATTTCCACATGTCTGAAAGAAGGTTGTTGCATATCAGCTGGTGTCTGGGTGGTCCTCCATGTCCCTAGAAGACTTCTATTGGGAGTTGTGTAGTTCAAAGTTTCTGGCCTGGCCTATCCCCAAGGTCTAGACCCATAGCCACTTAGTCCCAAATAATCACACAAAAGCTTATATTAATTACAAACTGTTTGGCCTATAGCTCAGGCTTATTACCAGCTAGCTCTTACAACTTAAATCATTCTTATTAAATCTATGTATTTGTGGCTTTACCTGTGTTCCATTGCATCTTGCTCTCTGAGTGGCCGCCTGCAGCATCTCCTTGACTCTGGCCTCCTTTTTCTTTCTCTATGCTTGGATTTCCTGCCTGCCTCTAAGCTGCCTTGCCATAGGCCAAAACAGCCTCTTTATTAACAAATGGCAATAAAGCACATTCACAGCATACAAGAAAGACATCCCACATCAGAGTTGCTGTGTTTAGAATCATTGCTGAGTACCTCCACCCACGGGTTCCTCTCAGGAGCTTTGTCATGTGCACTGAATCCCATGTTCCATGTATCTCCCATATACTGATACTTGATGCCGCCACCCTTACAAAGACATACCACTGTGAGGGATACTCTGATGTACATAGGAAACTAACTCACTTGTTCTGTTTTAGTGTCACTGATTTACCCAGGGCAAATATTTTTTAAAAACTAGCTAGGCATAGTAACTCATGCTTGTAATCCTAGCACTAGGGAGGCCTTAGCAGGAAGACTGCTGAGTTTGTGGCTAGTCTGTGATAAACAAAACAAAACAAACTACCATTCACTAGGACCAAAAACTACTTCCCAAATTCACACAGGTCTTGAGCGCCATTCTTACTATGAAGCCCACTATTTTCACTACAGTTCTAATGACTTGAAAAGCTATAGGCACCCTAAACTGACTGGTATATGAAATTGTTATACAATTTGTCTATCACACAGGTCAGCTTAATGCTTTTTTTACTGCTAGAAGAACATTTATATTCACCCACAGTCCTAGGTTGATTTTTTTTTTAAAGTTGACAATGTAGACAAAGCTGGACTCAAACTCACATAGATCTGCCCCTGTTTCCTGAGCTAGTGGGATCATGTAAATATTTGTCCCTCCTACTGGTTTAATAAAAAGCTGATTGGCCAGAAGGCAAACAGGAAGTGTGGGCTGGCCTACCAGACTAAGAACACTCTGGGAACAGGAAGAGCAGAGCAGAGACGCTAGAGAGACACTATCAGAGATGGCAACAGACACAGAGGAAAGATGACAACCATAATGATTTCAGGAAAGGTACTTAGCTAGAAATATGTCTGAGCTATAGGTCAAGAAGCATGACATTAATATAAGCCTTTGTGTGATTATTTGGGACGAAGAGGTAGAAGGGCTATGAGCAGGTCTGATCCTCAAAGCTAGGCTGGAAAGGCCAGGCTAGAAACTGAGACCGCCTGCCACCTGCCCTGGGAGGGGGGTTGGTGGGGTGGGGGGGATGGGGAGTTGTGGAGAAGAGAGAATGACCTGATTCTCCTGTGGTGGGAGGGGGAAGGGACCTTGAATAAGGATATACAAGGATAGAAAGTGTGACTTCTTTGTTCATAATAATAATAATGAAACTGAGTGCTGAGATTAAAGGCACGCACCACAATATCTTCCTAGGTTAATACCCTGGGTGTGGTCTTAGAAGATAGGGCCTTACCTATCTTAGAGGTTAGAGGTAATATGATATTACCCTTAGAAGATATGTTGAAAATGGAACCTCATGAATGGTATTAGTGTCTTTATAAAAGAACATTAGTGAGCTTCCTGCCTCCTCTACCATGTGAAGGCACAGCAAGAAGGTGCCATCTATGAAACATGTTTCTGCCACACTTAGACCTTGGAATATTAAAGCAGAAACTACCAGACTAGGACAACTTCTCTAAAGATCCCTAGCAATGCTAACAATGGAAAGATGCCTAAATAACACCATTTAAGACATGAAACACAGCTGAGGCATACACATAAAGCTGTGGATTCAATACTATCACTGGAGACTGTGCTTTTTTGTTGTTAATGTCATACAAGCTAAAGTGCTCTGGGGAGGGAGAAACTCGATTGGAAAATGCCTCCATCAGATTGGCCTATTAGCAAGTCTGTGGGACATATTCTTGATTAATGTTTGATATGGGAGAGCCCAGCCCTACTGTGGCAGATGGTCCAGGGTTATGTAAGAAAGCAG
This sequence comes from Sigmodon hispidus, assembly GCA_004025045.1. NCBI lineage: Eukaryota > Metazoa > Chordata > Mammalia > Rodentia > Cricetidae > Sigmodon > Sigmodon hispidus. The sequence goes on from PVIH01019021.1 coordinate 24,004, forward strand.
GCTGAGTAGGCCATGGGGAAAGAGTCAATGAGCTTGTATGTGCAGCTGCCCTGTTCTGTCTGGAAAATAATTTCATTGGAGTCATTCATTATTTCTGTCTCTTACAAGCTTTCCATCCACTCTTCCACAATGATCTCTGAACTCTGGGAGAAGGTGTATTATGTGTCTTTTATGATTGAAAACTCAAGAAGTTTCCTATTCTCTGCAAGATTTATGGATCTCTATGTTAACTGCCTTCTACTGCAAAAGAAGCTTTTCTGATGAGGTTAAAAAGTACCAACCTATGGGTATAAAGGCAAGTACTTAAGGGAGGTTTAATATTACGCCCATTTAGCAGAATGATAGTACTTGAGCCTATGACCTCTCAGCTATGGGTTCCTGGCACTGTTAACAGTAGTAGACATAAGTTCCATTTTGTGGAGCAGGTCTTAAATCAAATCAGAAAATAGGTGGTTACTCCCATAACATTCCTGTCACTAATGTACCAGTAGATCTTTCCAGGCAATTCATTATTATAATTCCCAGAGTTCACAGCTGGGTAAGACTGTTGATTAGTTTACTCAGTATTGTCAATAACACCTTCTAGCACTATGAAAGATAGCCAGTGGGGGGGGGGGTGAATCTTTTAGGTCATTACCAGCTTGCTTTTATGTTTATGATTCAAGTATGTGGAATCTTTACCAATAGGGTCTTACCATGAAGTTCTGGAAGGTAACTAAGAGCAATGATAATAACCTGTAATGGTTGGAGTCTATTAGACCTTACTGACCAATACCAATAAGAGGTAACCCACGGCACTGGGCTTTTCATTTGAATTTATTCAAGTTTAAAGGGGGCAGGTTGAGGAACTAAGGATACAGCTTGGGTGATAGAGTCCTTGGCTATCTTAGCACTTTAGAGGTTAGAGGTAATATGATGAGTTCAAAGACAGCTTAGGTAACATAGACAGTCTAGGCTACATAGTGAGTTCAAGACCAACCCAGGTTACACATCAAGATCCTATCTTAAAAAATAAGAGGAAAGAAAGGAGAGAGGGGAAATTTTAAAAAGAGTATGAAAATATTGGATACTACTCAACTTTACCTAAAGATCTTATACTTGGGTTAAATCTAATCTTGATAACTGGCAAAACATACTTAGTCTACATGTACCAGGGAGTAAGAAAAATGGAAATGAATTCAATGCAGATAAAGGAGATCATGATGTCACTAAGTTACAACTGGTCATTTGAGCTGTGGCTCATTCTTGACACAATTTTCACCCCAGTGAAAGGCTCCAGCAATAAACACTGAAGAGGTGATGGAATGAATACATAGCATGCTGTCATAGGACAATACCTGGCTGAGTTGTCTTCATGGATAAGCAAGGGAGGCTTGTCAGTCAGCTTCTGTGGGGCAAACTGGGGTGAAGGGGAGCGAGAGGTTTCCATGGCTGATGTTTGTAGGTGTCGACACTTGGAAGAGAGCTGGGCTTCTGGTTGAGGGAAAGTTTTATCCTCATTCACATGCTGGCTGTCTTGTGGCTGGGCACTGCTGAGCACAGAGGGGCTGTGAGAAAAGGACAAGTGAATTACACACACATCTAGGGACTCTGTAAATGGTATTAGTAAGGACATGTTGGGGATAGCTAGGTAAGAGTATGTAGATGTATTTTCTAGGCTCCAGTATTTCCTGGGCTCCAGATTAGTCAGAGAAGGCCTCTTAGGGTGCAGGGTGGGGGGGAGACGACGACGGGACGCTGGACTTGGGGTCCTAAGTCTAACAGTGTGTTCTCCTCTGAGTACATATATTTTTATGTAGAGTCCTGGCTCTCTTATGGAGGTTCTAGGTCTTTCTGGGAGTGAGGCAATTCAGGCAATGTGGAACTGGCCTGTAGGTTCTGTAGTAGAGAGCAGGCACTATCTATTTGACCTAGTGGTGTGACATTTAAGACCTGAAGTCTCAGTATTCAGGGCATGGCCAGGTCAGTTTAATACCAAGTACACTCTTGACTCTCTTCCTGTTTACTCTCTTGTGATTGTGGATAGAAGATCTGACTCGCTGAACTTCAGCTGAATGGACCAGCCTGCGTTCCAAGAACTCCACAACTGTTTAATCTCTTTTATCAGACAGGGCTTCCCTACAAACCCCTTAATAAATATTAACCTTTTAAAATCGGTTGCCAGAGATACAAACTATAGGATTCTGATTCAGTAGGTCCTTCAATGTTTTCTAACTGACTCCCTAACACTGGACATCTGCTTGTCTAGAAGAAAATGTAATAAAAATTAGGCAATAATTCTGATTAGGATCTTCTCTCTTAGATCACTTTAAGGAGTACACATTTTCCAGTACCCATGCCTGCCAGTTGTGATGTGGCAACAATCTATAACACATGATATATATGTTAGGCTATAGGCTATATGTGAAACATATTCCATATGGAACATGAGGCATTAATGACACATATATATATATAGATTTGGTATAGATAAGCATGTATAAATCAACTACATTTCTTTAATTAAAAGAAATACCTCTGCCCCGATCATGTTTTTGTAAAAATTGTCAGATCTAAATATGTTTGGAACTATTTAATTTAAGTTGTAATATTTTTACATGGTATATGGGAAACACTTGTATACACTGGGATAGACCTTTCTAAGATGGGCTAAGAATCAATTTAATCATGAAAACCTTTAAAATTAGACGTGACAAATGAGAAAAACAACTGTTTATTTTGGAAGCAGCTACGACTTACAGTTTCCCCTTATACTATTGTTTCACATGAACATGTATATGTATGCCTAGGCATGCTCATGACATACATACAAAAAACGAGTCTGGATATATGATTATACATGCCAAAAACCTATCAGCTGACTAGTAAACTTACAACAATTTGGTATGAAGTACTTCTGCCAACATGCCATACCAAACTACCCTCCCCCTCGAAAAACCCAAAAACCCTCTGATTTAAGGAAAAGAGCAATTCCCAGTTTAATACTGGCTTTTGAGCTGGCATGGTGTTTCACGTAATCCCAGTATTTGGGAGGCCAAAGTAGGAGGATTTCATCTAGTTAAAAGCCAGAGTGGGCTATGAAGTGAGTTGTCTCAAAAACAATCAGTTGACTTTTGAAGGATACAGTATATAGCTCAGTGGTAGGCCCTAAATTTGATCCATCAGGTATGTGGGGGAGTGTCACACTACAAATATAACTTTGCTACTAACCCAAAGAAGGACAGCATGTATAAGCACCAATGAGATGATATAACCTAGTCACTGATAAGATGAATGCAGACCCATCCCTGTTTCACATCCAGAGTACTTAAGATGCCCCTTATTACAACTTGAACATGATGCACAATATCTGAGTGTTACAGGTGGAGTCTGCAGGACTACTATGCCAGTGCCCTGCCTTGTGGATGCTAACCCTGCTGTGTTCTGAGGAGAGGAGAGGGGAAGACCCCTTCCTGGGTTAACAGATACTCCGGAGTAGAGAAGAGCACACAGACAATGTCCCCCTGATGCCCTACATTCCTGAAAACAGAGGGAGTCAAATAACAGTAGCACAGAGCTAGAAACTGACATCCTAATGACTCAGCAGCAGTAAAGACTCATTGAAAGAAATTATTTCCTGTTGCAGAGAAGATGGAATCTCTGGCCTGTGTAGAGATTTAACATTTATAGGCTGGTTATTGACCTGGCTAAGGGCCTCAAGAGAGTGGGTTCATCTTTAAACCATGCTTAAAAAAATAGAAGGAACAGCCTTTTACTTAGACAATATACTTTTTCTTCCCTGAATTCCTACTCCCTAGTGTATACCTACAAGCTGCTATGAGGTTCTGTAGGGTTTGCCTGCCTCAGAAGCATGCTACTTTTCCTTTTGTTGCTGTCTTCTCTTTTTTTTTTCAGTGCTCTACAGAGCCTAAGTATACTTTCTCTAGTACTTGGGACTTTTTCATTCCTCCTAGGTAGACACTCTACCAACTAAGCTACATTCCACCCTACTTTTCACTCTCTCCTCCATATCATGTGGCTGATTTTCTTACTGGCTAACTCAGTCAGTATGATTCTTTTTCCTTCTCTCCTCCATTCTCCCCTTCTGCACAGCTGCTTATGTTTATAGCTTGCCTGTTCTGAGGTTCTTCTTTTAAACTAATGAAATTGTCTTCAAGCTCCTGCCTGAGTCCATTTTTAAACATCTTTATTCATGTAAGGACTCCAATTTTCCTGGTATCATCAAGAAAACAAAACTCATGAGGACCTCATGAACTGCTTTCCCTAGTATTACCTTCCTGAAATGTAGTAACCATGTGTTCATCCAAAAGATCCTAGTACTGAGTATTATTTGATAAATGACCACTGTATTATATAACCACAACTAAATGAACTACAATTTGTTGCTAAAATCTAAGTATTACTAGTTACTTACATGTATGCTGGTTAAAAACGAAGCATATCTGCAAAATGACACTGGCTGGGAGGGTTGAAAGCATGGTTTCATACATGCTAAGTAAGCAGTGTACTGCTAAACTATGTGAGCAGTTTAGCAATCCCTGATTTCTAATTTCTTATCTCAGATTGAAGTGTCTGAAACTTACTCAGAAACTGAAGAGAATTCATACATCAGAGGCAGATTCACTTGCAAAGGGGGAGTTGGTAAATAGTGACTTAGGGCAAAGGATATGCTGAGAAAACAAGCCTTGGGCCAGACTAGGTTTCTCTTCTGGCTAGATAACTCCCTAGGTTCCTTCTTGGCTTATTCTAGAAATACCCCATGTAGTATTTGAGGGCTCCGTATTTGGCAGAACACTGCATGGCAGAGCTCAGTTATGATAGTGGTTTAGTACATAATGATCTACCTAGAAATTTATCTTTATTCACATTACATTTGACACAAGCAATTTAATATGTCTTCCCTCAACAGTTTCCCCCTTCTCTATTTTTTCTTGGCTCTTTCCAACTCTAAGCTTGCAGAATCAACACTATAAAATCACCAGGTGATTTTAATTGCCCCACTTAATAACAACCAAGTAAAGCAGGTCACAGATATACATAACAAAAAGTACCAAAATGTAACAATTTTGAGTTCTGTTGGAACCATATTCAAATCTGTATTTTTAATGGTGTCCAAGAGATGTGTAATGCAGATAGTCTGGTGTAACATGTTTGTGCTATGTTTGAATGTAGGCATACATTTATAAACAGATATATATTCTATATGATATGTATGCTATCTGTGCAGATATTTATGTAAATGTACATGTATTCCAGTAATGAATATCTTTGTATATGCTATGTATCCATACTGTGTTGTATGTTGTATATGTAGATATATGACTGTGTGTATGTAGCTATGTCATGTACATATGTCCCTTGATTTATACTATTTTTCTGAGGCAGGGTCTCATACAGTACCTGAATGTGGTTGCAAAACCCACAATTCTCACCATAAAAGGAATCAGAGATAGTTTATTCAGGGGCTATATTTGAGTGAATGTAGCCCAGGAACATATATTAGGTTATCCCAAATTTCATGTTCCAATATAGAAGTTTCATAGTTTTACCAAACAAATAAAGGCATACAAGGCAAATTTAAAAGACACTTGGTGTATACACCAGAGAGGTGGATCTCTCCTATAGGCCTGAGATGTCATCTTACAATATTTTTAGTTTTGGGATGGTGAAAGTCAATGGTCAATGAAGTTAATACATTACAAAAGGTTTTAATTTATTAGTCCTAAGATGTTCCAAGACACAGGTGGACAAGGAATGGTTATTCACAGGGCTAAAGCTAGTCCAAGTAAAGCATTCCAACATCTTCATATCACTACAGTTTTAATCATCCAGTCAGCCCCTACAAACACATCTTCTTCCCAGGAATTTTCACTGATACTATGTTGGCCTCAAACTTAGCATCCTTATGCCTCAGCTTCCTATGTGCTGAGATTAGTTATGTACTTTCTTATCTGGATTTGGGTGAGGAGAAGTAACCAGAAATTGAACCCAGGGCTTTGTACATGCTAGCATGTGCCCTACCACAAAGCTATATCCTTAGCACCAGTTTCTATTTTAAGATGGAGTTTCAGTAAGCTGTTGAACTTGTCCTTGCATTCATTCCAAAGCCCAAGTAGGCCCTGCACCTTGATCTTTCTGCTTCAGCCTGTTGAGTAGCCAGGGTTGTCCCTTTTTCATTCATTTGAAGTAAAACACAGTGACAATAGTCCTATAATCCTGGCACTTGGGGACAGAGACATGAGGATCAAGATATCAAGAGTTCAGGGTCATCCTTTGACTGCATAGTAAGTTCAAGTATAGCTTGGGCAATATGGAGATCCTGAGAAAGGGAAGGCAGCAAGGGAGGGAGGAGGGAGGAGGGAGGAATGAATTTCCACAGAGACAAAAAAGATCCATAAGATAATAAGATGACTTACAGACTTGTGTCAGTATGCTACCCTGAGAATAATACTGGAGCAGGAAATGAGCCATACAAAGGAAAGTTGCAAATACAACAGCATTCCAGGGTCCTAGACTGGGTATGTGGTTCATTCTCATCTAAAACATAAATAACTAGTTCCCAAAGAATGCATCAGTTCTAAGGTGGGAAGGGGTCTCTAACCAGAGGTGCTACAGACTTACAATGTGTGCTACCAAGCATGCAGTTCTCACTGGGCATCCATCATACAACTGAGGTGGTAAATGGTCTAGAACAGATTACAGGGTCAAACAAACATCACAGGGGCCTACTATATTGTCATTGCAGCAGAAGCCAATTGTTGAGATCAAGCTGTGCCCTGCTGTAAGTTACAACAATGGTTTTTCAGGCTGTGTTTAATCTGAAGAGACTCCATTTTAAAAGTAGCTTTTGATTCAATTTGGAGGATGGAGGATGACTCTGTACCTTGGTCTACATAAACACCATAATTTGTCCAGTACCACTCTCAGGCCACAAACTGATAAGAATGTATTTCTAGGAGGAGAAAACATGGTCCTGCCCAACACCACGACTGACTGAATGGGACAAGAAAACACACAGGCATGCCTGGGGTGAACTGCCCTGGGATCTCAGGAGAAAGCATAGTCCTGTAAAGCATCTTGTGGCATCAGGCAGACAGGCACCATTATGGTGAGCAAATGTATGGAGTGGTGTCAGGGGTGGGGGTGTGTATGGGAGAAACGAAATGAGAATGGTTCATGTCCTGTGGACAGAGGCATTATGTGAAGAGTGAAGACTTGAAAGTGGCGAGAAGCAGGCTTAGGTGGGTAGCTTGAATGCCACCCAGGGTCATAGTAATTGATGTCTGGGCCTGGGCTGCTGCTATAGCCCATGTCTGGGTGCATGGCCCTGTTGTAGCCACAGTCTGTGTTAATGTCCATGGCTCCTGATAGCACTGAAGGCTGAGAGGATAAGGCTGTACAGAGTTGGTCCAGCCCTCAATAGCTGTAACAATAGGAAGAGCTGGTCCTGCCTCTCACCAGCTGAAGCACTTAGAAGAAAAGGTCTTCACTTCACCTGGGCAGCCAATGGAGCTGACCCTATTTGTGGAGGTATGGATGAGCTGGCCCTGAGGGCATGAGAATGGTAGAACAGGTTATGCCCCTCTTGTCTGCCATGTGGTGGCATGGGTGAGGGAAAATTGTCCTCCTCTCCTTGCCCCTTGCCACCTATAGCAGACAGGGAAGCTGAGGCAACCCCTTATGAGCTGAAGCACTTGGGAGAATGGGCCCTGTACCTTGCCTGGGCAGTACAGTAAAGTTGACCCTGTAGACAGGGGTGTGCGTGAGCTAGCCATGAAGAGTGTGAGAATGGGATAGCTGGTACCTCCTCCCTTGTCTGTGGTATGGTGGTGGGGGTGAAGGAAAGATGTTTCCCTCCCTCACTTCTACCACCTCCAGCTGGCAAGGGAGCTAACCCCTTTTGTAGGAGATCTGGCCCTGCCTCCCATCTGCCATATGGTGGCATGGGTAGTGGATAAGATTTTCCTTCTCTTTGACAACCATGGCAGATGGGAGAGATGGCTCTGAGGTCATAAGAGCCAGAGAGCTGCCACTGCCCCTCACCAGCTGCAGCACTCAGAGAGTGGGCCTTGTACTTTGCCTGGGCAACACAGTAGCACTAGCCCTGCTGGTGTAAGTGTGGGAGAGCTGACTGTGAGGGCATGGAAGCAGAACTGGTCCTGCCCATTGCTCATGCTACAAGGGGTGAACTAGCTAGGGCAATGCCAGAGAGCTTACCTTGGTGGTGAAGATAAGAGACAGCTGGTGTACTGATCAACCCTGCAATTGCCCAGGTTCAGAACTAGGATTGAGTTGTTCCACCCCATGTATAATCAGCTGAAGCATGTGAAGGGGCCAGCTAATCCTATAGACCCAAAGCTGCAGGATCTTCATAATATAGAACAACAACAGGATTTTCAAGAGGAGCTCCAGTGAGAGCCCAGTATCAGTAGTGTAGCAGAAACCAGAAGCCTCCAACCAGACCAATGACTCTTTGCAATGAACACTTAGAGGTAGATATTATGGATAAATGGGTATACTGTGTGACTCATTGTGTCACACTATGGCTTTCATGACAAGATCTATCTATCTTTCCTTCCTTTCCTTTTTATTTTCTCTTAGATTTCATTTTACTTTATATTGGGGGTGGGTTTCAAAAGGCAGAGGGCGGATATGAAGGAATGGGAAGATGAATGGGATCAAGATACATGCGAAAGACACAAAAAATAAAAAGAAATCTAATAAATTTCTAAACGTAAAACAGATGTCGCCCTATAGATTTATCAAAGTAAACTGGGACTATAGGAAATGGCTGTGTGGTTAAGGGTGCTGCATACTCCTTTCCCAGAGGGCCCAGGTTCTATTCTTAGCACCAATGTATGACAGTTCACAACTATCTGTAAATATAGGTCTAGACAGACCCATTGCCTCTGGATCCCTATAGGCACTGCACTAATGTGCACATAATACATCCTCCATGCCTCCACACCACACACAGACATACTGACATACAATTAGAATAAAATATTTTAAAATCTTAAGAAAAAGAAAACAATAGCAATTCAATTTTCAAACACAGGGAAATCTGGTCCAAGAAATTACTGGACACCGCAGATGGAGGCAAAAGGAAGACACTGTCAGATGGACCTTAAATGCGCCATCTGATTACCCAGTATATCCATCAGAGACTCAATAGGTAGAGAATTCTTGAGTGTCCCATAAGCTTCATTGAAATTCAGTGAAATGGGGGCTGCAGAGATGGCTCAGCGGTTAAGAGCACCCTCTGCTCTTCCAGAGGACCTGGGTTCGATTCCCAGCACCCACATGGCAGCTAACAACTGTCTGTAGTTCCAGTTCCAGGCAAACACCAAGGCAAATAAATAAATAAAGTTAAAAAAAAAGAAATTCAGTGAAATAATCCATTTGATTTGCAGTCACTCTGCTTATCTGCTATCCATTTGTGTATCTATTCTTATGTTTGATCTACTTCATGGTCTTTAGTCCCACTCCACACTTTTTCAACTCAATTCCATCCTGAGGTTTGACTCAAGCCTGATTCTATACTTGACTCACAGCAAACCTTCAACAGAGCTCATCATATCATACTCATTCCCACAGGGACTCTTTATGCTAATGGGACTACTTGATAAATTCCTGCCAAGGAAACTGATGACATACCTTGTGAATTTATTGCTTTCAATAAATGCTGGCATCGAAGAAAGGCATGCTCATATCACCAATAGGGGAAAACAGACCTCACTATTATTTAAATTGACATGTCTGATCCTCCTCTGGAGACAGCCAGTTCCCAAAACTCAATAGGAAGTTTCTGTATATGAGGAATGGCTGTTTTATTTTCAGACTCCATCTGCTCACTATAGCAGCTGAGAAATCTGTGTTCAATGCTCTCAATTGTGTTTTCTGCTTCCTGCAGCCACATCTTAGGCACATCTGTCTCCTTACCACAAGGGCCCTTAGACATGCCAGCCATATTTCAATCTTCATGTGCCACCTTAGCACAGGACTCTGAAGTGGTCTTACAGTTTCACTTCTATTTAGTTTCTACTCTTCACATGGCATGAAGCATCTCAATAGGTGAGCAAACCATGAGCTATTTTCTCCAGTGTCTAAAAGGCAGAACATTACACACACACAAACCTCAGCTGGGCAGTGGTAGTGCACACCTTTACTCCCAGCACTCTGGAGGCAGAGTCTGGTAGATTTCAAATTTTGAGGCCAGCCTGTTCTACAGAGTGAGTTCCAGGACAGCCAGGACTACACTGAGAAACCCTGTCTTGAAAAACAAACAAAAAGAGGAAAAGAAAAAAAAATATCTAAACATCCCTATTGCTGCTACTCACTTTCTGTTACTCTAAAGAATGTTACACATCGGGGGAGGGTACTTTTTCAAGATGCAAACAGCTAAGTCCTTGATGAAATATCCTTTTGTGTGGGCATTCTAACTTAACTGTTTTTTTTAATGCTCTATTATCACTAATTCAGTACTGTTTTGCTAATAGAGTTTGCAACTATCTTTATAAAAAATGATGAGGAAAATTTCCAAATCTTTAGGATTCATTAATGAACAAACACTACAGGATCTTCCTTTCCCATCCATTCTTGACTTTTGGTATCAATGACAGGAATATGACTCTGATTCATCATCCATTATTGCTTTATCAATGACCTTAGTAAAATATGAGTCCCATCTAATCCAGGGTTTTGCTTGCAGACACTTCTAATCATGATCCATTGTATACCAGACTTATGTCCTCTAACCAGTAAACAAGCCTGACAAAGCATAATATTCTTTAAGATACAAGGTCATCACAGGTTCTACTTATATCACACATGTATGCATTGGTCACTTTTCTTGTCACTGCAATAAAATATCTGATAAGATGTGGGAAGAAAGCTTTCTTTGGATTCTTGGTTTCAGAAAGATTTCAGTCCATTATAGCTGGGGATGACATGGTAAAGAAGTTAGATGGCAGTAGGAACTTATGAGGGAGGCCTTTTTCATATCTTAGTGGAACAGTAAGCAGAGAAAGCAAGAAAGAATAAAGGGCAAGAATAATCTTCAAAGGCTCACCCCTATTTCTACCAGCTACATTTTATAGCTATCAATATTATGCTACAAGCAGTGACTGAATATTCAAAACATAAGTCTATGGGGAGATATTTCACATTAAGCCATATGTAAGTAGCTGTAAGTTATCTGAGTCACAGAGATCCCATGGTATAATAAAGAATTTGTGTGGAGTTCCTCTGAGTCAGGAATTTAAAACAGATGGAACAGCTGGTCTGTAGATAAATGGAGCCGTCCACGGTTCTCCATGACAAATCACCAAAAACTGCTTTCTAAGACAAAATACACACAACCCACAACCCAGACTTCTGAGTTAGGAAAAGACATTTTCCCCAAGAGGCTAAACCAGCCTCAGTGATTACTAGGTAGCAAGGTCACCAATAAAACTCTAGGCTATGACAGAACAAACAAACTTTCAACAGGTGGTAACAGTGAGTGTAGTGGTTTGAGTGACGATGACCCCACAGGCTCATGTATTTGAATACTTGTTTTCCAGTTGGTGGAGGTATTTGGGAAGGTTTAGGAGATGTGGCCTTGCTGAATGAGATATGTGACTGGAGACACGCTTTAAGGTTTCCCAAGACTTGTATCATTCCCAGTGTGTTCTCTCCCTGCTTCCTACTTGCAAGTGAAGATGTGCGTTTTGAGATGTTCTGCTGCCTCTGAAATCATAAGCCTAATTAAACACTTTCTTTTATAAAAATTGCCTTTGTCATGGTGTTTTGTTACAATAGAAAAGAAATTTAGACACTAAGGTACTTCCTCCTTTCATTTAATGATGATGCAAAATTCCAGAATGCCTTACACATGCTTATTATCCACAGCACACTCTTAAGAAAGCTACATGGACTGGAGAGATGGCTGACTTGATAGCTAAGTCAATTGCTGTGCAAATGTGAGGACCAGTAATCTCACTGCTCCTATGTTGAGGTAGGAGGCAGAGACAAGAGAATTGGAAGTCAGTATGCAAGTAGCTTAGTATATGCAACAGTGAAACAATGTGACCCTGTTTCAAACAAGGTGGAAGGTGAGAACCAATATCTGAGGTGTTCTAACCTTCACGAGCATGATGTGGCATATATATATATGTATATGTATATGTATATGTATATGTATATGTATATGTATGTATATATATATATCCATTATAAACACACACACATACAAACAATGAAGAGGAGTAGTTCTACACTGTGACCTGAAAAATCACACTCAAGAGCTAGCTGTCCAATTTATTTGCAAACAGCCCAATGAGGTCATAGAACAACCAGGGTAGAACCCAGAGTCCCTGCATTGGAAACAGAGCTGTGTTTCTATGAAGGGGAAATGTCATCATCCCATAAATCCCATATTCTGTCTAGTTTGACATTCACAATTTGAAAGTGGACCTTATCCAAACTAATCAAAAAGCAGAGAGAGAGTATCCAAATCAACAAAATCAGAAATGAAAAGGAGGACATAACCACAGAACCCCCCCCCAAAAAAAATTCAAAGAATTATCAGGTCAAACTTTGAAAATCTATATTCCACAAAAATGGAAAACCTAGAGGAAATGGACAACGTTTTGGACAGGTATCATTTACCAAAATTCAAAGAAGACCAGATTAATTACC
>PVIH01019022.1:0-11449 GCA_004025045.1 Sigmodon hispidus
TTTTTTGATCTTGCAATTTACTTTTATTTTTTATTTATTTTTGAATAAAGTCTCATTTTTTTATCCACGTATCCCGTTGTTCAAACTCCCTTCCCCCTCCCACCCCTCCCAGTCACTCTCTCTTCTCCCTATCTCTTTATCTCCTCCCCAACAACGTTCCAAGGTGGCTTAGTTCAGCATCCACTCCAGGCAGATATGTTTTCCTCACCCCAACATTAAGACTGGGTCAGGTCTATAGGGCATGGGCTCCAAGGTGCGGGTCCAAGGTCTTTCAGATCCCAAGCTGTTCAGTGGTTGTGGTCTGCAGCTTGGACATGCTTTGCTTTTTGCTTAAAAGTCCACTAATGAGTAAGTACATCCCTTGCTTATCTTTCTGGGTTTGTGATACCTTGCTCTTATAATTTCTTTTTTTTTTTTTTTTTCTGGAAATTCCTCATCCCAATCCTGAAGTTTCATAGGAATTTAGGGAAGAAAAAGAGTGGGGGAAGGGTAAAATAGAGGAAACTGGAAAAACAACTCCTACTAAGTAAATAGGAAAACCCATCCTTAGCTGCTAGGAAAGGTAGGTCTGAGACAGCAAGTGCAGGCTGTCACCCCGGGTGTTTACTCCAGCGGGATCTAGAAATTCAAGCTGAAGCTAGTGATTGAGCAGGCCCCAGTTGTTGGGCTCTCTGTTATGCTAAACAAGCACCGGAGGTGGACTAGCCCAACCATCTGCTGGAGACATGCATAAATCCAGGGAAGGTAGAGAGGTCCAGCATGAATATAATGTGGAATACATGGGAAAAGGCGAAAGTGTCTCATTAAAGAGCTGCAGAAGCCACTGGAGAACAGAACATGGTGGGCACAGATTAGCGCTCCAATTATTATTAGTGTTAATAACTGCATGCGGGAGAACTCCAGGTTGTCTTGTTATTCATCAGACTCAAAGCCTCCAACAGTGCAGCAACTGGGAGGGCTAGCTCAGCCACTAGGATTTCTATCATTTGTTTGATTTTATGGCATCTTCCCCACCTGGGTAAGCATAGGATGCTTTAGTACTCTCCTCTCAAGTGAATACTTGAGTCCAGCATAGCATTAATATTTGTTTTGAAATCTAGAAAAAGTGAAATAAAAAGGGAAACAATGCAGCCTGGCACCTATCATTCCTTGTTAAGGTCTGAATTTCTCTTGGCTTGGTTGATTTTCCTCCTACCATCACTGCTATTATAATTATAACCCTTTTTTCTCAGTTGACATTTAGGTGTAATTTTTTTGTGAAGTCTTTGAAACTTGTTCCTTTGAATCAGAGGTATATCTTTCAAAAGTTTAGGTGGAATTTAGGATTAACTTTATGTTTATTTCCAGAAACATACAAGCCTTGACTATTTAGAAACATGCTTATTCTGAAAGCAGATGGAAAGGAATGAAAAGAGCAATATCAATCTGGTGAGCCTATCAGGGTCCCAGATCCAGACAGTAGATGCCTCAGTGGAACAATCCTGAGCACAGTGGCAGCCCATTCCCGCTCTTAGATATGGTTTGTCACAATCAAAGCTCCTAAGTTGACTTTAACCTCATTTGCCTCAAGCCTCATGACTCCTTATTGGGCTTCCTGTCTGAACATTGCCTATGCATGTCTTCTAAAAGCATTTTTACTTTTCTTTTTTTTTAAAAAAATAGTTCTTTATTATGTATACAGCATACAGAAGAGGGTACCAGATCTCATTATAGATGGTTGTGAGCCACAGTATGATTGCTAGGAATTGAACTCAAGACCTCTGGAAGAGCAGTCAGTGCTCCTAACCTCTGAGCCATCTCTCCAACCAAAGCAGTTCTACTTTTAATACCTGTAGTGAAGGGAAGATATTCTTGAAGGTCCCACTTCTTCTGCAGAATCCTCCAAGTAGTGGTTCTTAATGCTGGGCAGTTTTTTTCCCTTCTCCAGGAGATATTTGGTAGAGCTTGGGTACATTCTTAGGTGCAGAGAGAACAGCTACACTACTGGCATGTAGTGAGCCTAGGGATATTGCTAACTTTTCTACCAAAACAAGAATGTCCCCCAAATTACTCAGCCCTAAAACATCAAGAGGCTTGAGAAAGAAAGCCTGCCCTACATCAAGCCTAGGATTTGCCCCATTGTCGGTTTTGTGTTTGTTTATTTTCACTTTAGGATTTTGGTCCCTTAGAAAATGCCAATCTCAGTGAGAAAAGTAATATTTTATGCTATGGGCCACATATTCTTGACTGGAAAGGAAGAGTCTGTTAATGACATTGAGCTGAAAGGGAAGAAAAATAGAACACAATACAACATTTTTAATGAGACTACATCATATACAAATAGGTTCATTCAGGCTAAGAGAAGGAACTAACATCAGCATTCTTTTTTCTTCCCAGCATAATATTTTTATTTATTATTTGGTGATTTTACATCATGCACCCCATCAAACTCAGTTATCAGTCCTCACAGTTTCATACCCACTTTTATGATTTCCCCATTTACAAAAAAGCCCATTCATGCTGCTCATTTACTTACTGGAGCATATTTAAGCTTCTTCTGGCCAGACCCTTAAAGAAAACAAGTCTTTCCTCACCCACACCCCTGCCAGAGGACTTAGATGCTCCTGCGCTGTAGTGCTGCTATTATGCCTTCTGTGGTCTGAGCATACTGTGTTCCACCACTGAAGCTGCGCTCTGTCTCAGGGCCTGGATTCAGGGAGCAGAAGTCACCACTTGACCATCATCAGCTTTTTTATATTCCCAGCACTAACAATGATATCACACTACCAAAAATCCATTACTTACTACAGATGAAGTGGTATTCTGTGCTTTACCTGTCTAATCTCATTGTATTATCAAAACAGCTCAGGAAGAAAAATTAGGAAATTGAGGGTCAAAGGAAATAGTTAATGTTATGTTATTATAACATGTATACACTGTATGACAGAGGATGGCAATGAATGATGACCCCTTTACCCCATGCAGCATGGTGGAGGGTGGCATGGAGAGAGACACTTAGACTGGACCCACATGGAAAGACTTTATTAGTATAGAGGGAGAGAGTAGAAATAGGTGGAGAGAGGGGAGAGTGGAAGAGAGGGAGAGGAAGAAAGAGGTGAGAAGAAGAGAGAAGTGGAAAACAAGTTTAGGAGAATGCCCTCTGGCAGGACCAGGAGAGGGAAGAATGAAAAGAGAGGAGAGAGTGAAGGTGAAGAACCAACTTTTTAACATTTATTTATTTTTATAAAATAAAGTCTTTTTATCCATGTACTTCCTTGCTCTCCCTCCCTTCTCCCTCCTACCCACTCCTGGTCAGTCTTTAGCCTCCCTCCTTCCCATCCTCCATCCCCTCCCCAGAAAGGGCAAGAGGTACCAAGGTGGATTTGTTCAGCATCCACTCCAGGCAGGTCAGATTTCCTCATTCTAACATCAAGACTGGGTTATGTGTTCCTCTGGAGGAAATGGGCTCCAAGGTACTGATCCATGCATAGAAACACAGTCTGGTCCCTCGCCTTGAGGATCCTTTTCCTGATGGTTCTCAGGTGCCTGTTCTTGATTCAGTAAACTCCCCAGAGTTCCAGCCAGCCATCACTGTGAGGATTTGCCTCATAGTTCCTATCCCTTTGCTCATATAGAGTCTCCTACCCCGCTATCAGCTGGACCAGGAACTCAGCCCAGTGCTCAGCCATGTATCCCTGCCTCTACCTCTGTTCATTGTTGGATGTAAGTTCTGTGATGGAACTTACGGAGATTATTCATTTGATTATGGGGGAAGTCCTATTTAAGTAACACCTTCGCTATCAGTTGGAGATCTAGCCAGGGACATCCCGTGAGTTCTTGGAGGTTTCCCTAACACCCAGTTTTTTTCCAACCCCATATTTGCTTCCTCTATTTAGATTTCCATCTTTTTTTGTTTTCTCTCCCTCCTCGTTATTTCTCTCACTTATTCATCTCCTTCTCTAGTGAATTGTTCCCACCTCTTCTTGGTTGCAAACTTTAACTTATACTTACACTGAAGGAAATTATTTTTGCAGCAGAGACTATTGCAGAAAGACATAACTGGTCAAAATGTAGAGAACGACAATTGTTGATGGGATGACCAGACGAACTGATTAATCCATAATACACTCCCTATACCTAAGGCTCAGGGTACATCATAGAAGAAGGAGTTAAAATATTGAAAGCACTGGAAGACCAGGATGTCTATTGTGAAATAGCATCTTCTATATATGACAAGGGAACTGTACCCATCAATATGGTATGTAAGACTGAGCAATGACAACACCAGCTGACATGCCAACAAAGATGAAGGAAATCTCATAGGACCCCACCCCAAGGTAAAGAACTACAGGCAATTAATGACGGGTGAGAAAGAATCACTCAACTCTAGAGATGAACCTGATAGGAGATCCATTTCAACAAGTCAGCCCTAAACACATACACATGTGAGTAACTCTAAACTAACCCATCACATTGTATTTATAAATTTATGTATATATTTAGCAATAATTAAAAATATGAGTCCATGAATTTCAGGAGTGGATGGACATGAGAGGAGTTGGAAGGAGGGTTTTATTATCAGTACTTGCAACCTCATCAGTCATCAAAAGCACTTACTAATGTTTTCATTTCAGATTACTATTGTTTTAAATGCCTTGAAATATGTCGATTTATTAATATATTTACATATTTCTGTATTTATATTTAAATAGTAGTAAATACATTCCTAGATGTTATATATTCAATAATTTAAATGCACATATTACTTTATCACAATCCTGCTTGTTAAAATGGAATAAAGACTTTCAACTGGACTGTGTCCAAATGATGTTCTCTAATGGGATCACTGCAACAATGATAACTATATTTAAATAGACACTACAGGATCACACAAGACTATTAGCTGATTGTGTAATTTCATTTTAAGGCTGAAAAAAGAAAGGATTCATTTCTAAACTTACCTGGTTTGAGCAGAACTCAGTTTATGGTTACCTCTTAGACTGACATCTCCATCCATGTCCCTCTGTTGTCTATCGCTCAGAGATAACCTCCATTCTTTGATCTACAGGACACCTCCATAGGACAAATGACATTCGATTTGGTGATCAAAATCAGCAAGGGAGAAATCTGTTAATAAAATGAGTTTACAATATCACCCAATATCTGTACAGTTATTGAAAAGAACAGAGGCCTCACTCCCTAACAAACAATTATTTATTAGCAGAAACCACAAGAATAATAATTTAAAGTCTCTAACAATTGTCCTAAGCGGAAAAGAAGGGGAGAAAATCTACTAAATTATAGTAAGAACACTGTGTCATTTGACCTACTCTAACTTTCTCCTAATCTCTAGTTCCATTTGGGGAGAAACTGAACTGAACACTCAATGGAAGGCAAAGTAGAGCCAGGAAGACAGAGATTTCTTTCCTCTCTGTTTCAAGTCTAGGGATGTTTCTTAGAAGGTATAAAACTGAGAATCAATCTCCTCAAGGATCCAGCAATACCACTTCTGGGTGTATACCCTAAAGAAGCACATTCACACTCCAAAGGCATTAGCTCAGCTATGTTCATAGCAGCATTATTCATAATAGCAAGAACCTGGAAGCAACCTAGATGCCCCTCAACTGAAGAATGGATTAACAAACTGTGGTACATCTACACAATGGGGTACTACTCAGCAGTAAGAAAAAATGATATCCTAAAATTTGCAGGCAAATGGATGGATTTGGAGAATATCTTCCTGAGCGAGGTATCACAAACTCAGAGAGATAAGCAGGGGATGTACTCACTCACTAGTGGTCTCTAAACAAACAAACAAGAAAAAAAAAACAAACATGCCCAAGCAGCAAACCACAACCACTGAACAGCTTGGGATCAGAAACACCCTGGACTGACACCTTGGATCCCATTACACCTATAGGAACACCTGACTCAGTCTTGATGTTGGGGTGAGGAAACGATCTGCCAGGAGTGGATGCTGAACTGAGCAATACTGGGACATTCGGACTTTGGGACCGCCTGCCCTTGCAGGGGAGGAGATCTGGAGAAGAGAGAATGACTGGAGGGGGTGGGAGGGAGAAGGGACCTTGAACAAGGATATACACGGATAGAAAATGTGGCTTTATTCATAATAATAATAATAAAATTTTAAAGAAAAAACTTAAGCATATATTACAAGCATAATTATAGGGGAAAGCATGACTGAGAGTCCTAGGGTCCCCTCTTCTACCAGGTTCTGATCTGCTATCATTCTCGTTCACTGACAGTGTATAGAGTCCATGATGAGAGGGACAAGTAAGAGGGTTGTGGGGCTAACACTGAAGAGGATAGTTCATCAGATAGTCTGTAAATCCAGTACTAACTACATAAAAGAACCATCAAAGACAGGAAAGAAAATTAGCAACAACATGATGAGAAAAGTAAACCAATAATGTTTAGGAGTATAAATGCCAATATCACCAAGACACTAGCAAATTGACATTAGCTACATACAGAAAGAATTAAACACCATACCAAGTGAAATCTATCTGAAAGACACAAGAGTAACATGAAAATTTATTAGTGGAATACATCACGTAGAACAAATGAGAAAAAACTAACATGATCAATGGACAATATAACATTTTTTTCCAAAATATAATACTGTTACAGGTGTCTTGAGTGAAGAGGAAATGTCTAGGGAGACAATTAAGTCCATCCTGTGGGACCAAGGACAGGAAACTGAAGTGACAGTTGGAAAGGAGGCACTGACAGGGCAACAGTTGTATATTCCAGACCCCCAGACACAAAGATTATGGAAGGGCTACCACCAGAGAGTGAATGTAACGGTTATAAGTCACAAGTGCCCAAAGAGAGAGGCCCCAGCTATACAGACAGAAGAAGAACAAAAATGACAAGTTTTTAGGACAAATACCACCCATCAAGTGGATCGGAGGAAGGCTAAAGGTGAAAGTTCATGATGGGGTTTTGTGTCTGACTTTTTTTATAGGTTCCTGGGGAGCCTTTCCTCCTCTTTGGCTAGAGTTAACTGTGTGTCTTCCCTTAGGTAGGCTCCCTAGCTACTCCTTAGTTAGCAGTTTGTAATATGGGAGGGAAAACAACCACAGGATTAACAGGAAGCCCCTCTCATAAACCAAGTTTTCTAGATGAGCCAAAGTTTCCTCAACTCTCTTTTAATACCACTTCACAATAAAAGTACTCAACATAAGAAAAATAAAAGGATTTATTCAGTCTAATAGACGGTGTGTACAAAAAGCACACAGCACAATTAACCCTCATAATTTACCCTGACAATTCTAAGGTCCAAACAATGAACTTCAGTTAGACAGTAGGAATAATTGCAAGACTGTTGTATAACATGATGAGTATAATATTTTTAGTCATTAACAATGTATTGCGATTATTTTAAAAAGAAAAAAATTCAGACATGTCCTTATGTCACCTAGGCTGGCCTTGAACTCTGTATGGAGCTGCAAATGACCTTGAATTGCTAATCCTTCTGTCTCTATCTCCCAAGTGCTGGGATTACAGATAAACATCACCATATCATTTGGATGTTATAATCTTAAAAACTGTTAAAATGGTAGATCTCAATTATTCTCATCACAAGATTATCTGAGAAAATGTATATATTAATTGACTTCAACCATGTGTATGAATTACAAAGCAATATGCTATATAAAATAAATGTATACAATTTTCTTCAATTTAAAATAAATCATTTACAAACAAATATAATGACACAAAGAAAGGAAGGTATGTATGTAAATACCTGTAATACAAAGTGTTCTTTGTATGGACCCTATCTTATAGGCAACAAAGAAAGAAAAGAAAAAACATGAATAAAGAAGCAGATCACACTCTTCAGGAGGGAGATTTTTTCTTGAGAAAAACAAGGTTTTATAGTATAATTTAAACCAAATAAATATCTATCATATATTATCGTTTGGTACCAACATGCAAATGACAGAGTAAGAAAAGCATAGCTGGGTGTCATAAATTGAAATAGGATAAGTCTTGGAATAGGAACTAAGCACATAGTCTTGGAATCAGAAAGCCATTCTACTTAGTCAACAGTTATTTGCTAAGCATGTATTATATGCCCCAGATACTGTTTGTTGAAATGAGGAGACAGTACATACCATGGGGAATATACTTAACCTCTCTAAATTTCCATGCTCTCATTCTTAAAACTAGAGAAACATGCATTACTCACATCTCATAGGATTGCTGTGAGGATTGACAAGAGAAATGCAGAGAAGGTGTTTTGCATTGTCTGCTGCAGAGTAGGCACTTAATAAATGAAATAATTAGCCTGCTGGGGGATAAGTGGGTCATCAGCTCAGCTGTGAAAAATGTATAGGGTTTTGATAGGCATAGACAAAAGGAAGATGTTCAAGTAGTGAGAACACCATTAATTAATTAAGTCATTCATGCAAAGAAACTTTTTGATTGTCTACGACATTGGCATTCACAGGCATAGTTCACTTACATGAATTCAGCTATACACACCAGGAGAAAATTGTTTAAATAGTATGGGCAAATCTTCCTACCATTATGCTCAGTTAATATGTACATGATTGAGTGTGAGATGAGAGGCGTGAATTTGTTCTGTCTCCTGGTGTGAACATCTCACTTTGCTCTGTCATTCTTTTGTTTAAGAAAGGGAGAGAGAGATGGATGGGATTTTTCATATAGGGTGACAAAGTATAAGTGCAAGCCAATAAATCTGGGGATCAAACAAAAAGAACACTAGAGTAAATGCCAGCAATACTAAATTTTCTGAGAAAAGGATGCAATTCTCCCTAGGGTACCATCCTAAGACATTACTCAAATAAATTTGATTCATGATTTATATTATATTTCCTGACATTAGGGCACATCCTCTGTGTAAGACATACCAGGGATTGTGCTAGATGTTGGAGACATAGTGGTGAAAGAGAACAGTATATAATTGCAAAACAGAGTTGACTGGTGTCTGAGCCTAGAGGGAGGAGGGATGGATACTGAGCAAGTTCTTTTGTCTGGCCTGGATAGCTGGAATTGACAAGAGATTTATCTGAAAAAAAGGAGTTTGATATCAGATAGTAGAGGGTGTCAAATATAAAGTTAACAGTTTACGGGTTCTTGATGCTACTTGGGTAGTTATTAAAGGTTAGGAGTTTCGCTCGTTGCTATAGCACTTGCCTAGCATGTACTCAGACCTAGGTTCTGTCTTTAACATGGTACAAAACAGAGTAGTGAGTAAATAGGAGACAAGATGCATAACAATTCTCAAAAGCTTTTTTCCATATATATGTATATATATGCATGTGTGTGTATATAATATCTATATATGTATGTGTGTATGTATGTATATAAAATTTTATTTGTCTTTATGTGTATGAGTGGTTTGCCTCTACCTATGTCACTTTACCACATGTATGCCTAATATCTGAAGAGTCTGAAAGATAGCTCTGAATCCCCCAAGACTAGAGTTACAGCTAATTTTGAGTCATCATATGAGTGCTGGGAACTGAACCAGGATCCTTTAAGAAGAACAGTCGGTGCTCTTAACCACTGAACTATCTTTCCAGCTCCTAAGACTTAGTTTGAATAAATCATTTAATGCTAACAGCCCACTTCATGTCATATGCAAAAACTAATTCAAAGTGGATCAGTAAACTAAATACTAATACAATAAGTGCAAAACCCATAAAATTTGTAAAGAAGATACACAGATAAACCTTCATGACACTAGATTTGCAATGTGTTTGCAATTCCCATAAGACATCAAAAATGTGAGCAACAAAGAAACAACTTTATCAAAAACCAAGAAATTGGACTTAATCAAAATTACAGAGTTCATTCAGGAAGACACTATCAAGACACCACCCTACTCCATACCTACACTTACTATGCCCTCCTTCATGGTCAGACCTGGTGAGTAATACTCCCACCTCACACACTCAAACTTGTTTTCCTATATCATGCTGGATTTAGCCTGGATTCCCTAGCCATTGCTGCTGCCTGATCAACCATACCTTATAGTAGTAAACCTCTAGGTTCCTGTAGGGTCCTAAATCTTTTGCTCTGGCCTAGTCTCACCACCTCTCACTGTGCCACAGCCAACATCTAAGTTTCTGCCACAACCAATGCTACATGTATTCGCCCACAGAGCATTTGTGTGGCCTCCATCAAACCACTCCATAGCCAGAATTCCTATGCCCTCCTCTAGTATCTAGGCTGCTGAGTACCTCTGACCTCTTTACCCTTGCCATTTCCACAATGTACCAGATTTAGGCTGCGTCCCCACAAGTGAACCAGCCTACTTCAGCCTTCCCTGCTTTTGCTGTAAAGGAGCTTTAGGATTGAGTCACTATCCTTCCTTATCTGTGAAATCACAGGACTCTCCCAGGTCTTATGGAGCCTTTCTTCTCAGACCTATTCTAACATCACACTCCTAACTTGGAACAGAAAGCACATCCTGGATACCAATCTAGTCTCTGCTCACCTGAGTGCAATTGACCAAGTCAATTCCAACCTTTAGACCCAGTCAATCCCACATCCTCTTCTCTCTTGCCCCGGTTCCATGTACAACAAAGTTAAAACTAACAAAGGAAATCCACATGCTCAGATCTCATTGCAAAAATTTCAACAATATAAAAATATCAAGTTAGTATCTTCTCTCCAAAACTTACCATTCCTATAGAAATGCTTGTCTATAAAAGATACCTATATGAACTCCAGGGCACAGACATAAAAAGAACAATTATAAACTTCTTCAAGAATTTAAGAAGTTTAATTCTAGTGGTGGTGGTGCATGCCTTTAGTCCCAGCACTCCAGAGGCAGAGGCTGGTGGATCACTGTGGCCAGCCTGCTCTACAGAACAAGTTCCAGGACAGGCTCCAAATCTACACAGAGAAACCCTGTCTTTAAAAATCAAAAGAATTTAAGGAGTTTAAAGAAGACACAAAATAGCTCAATGAAATCAAAGAGAAAGAACTTCTGGAGAAGAAACATCTGAGTGAAGTCCAAGAAAACACAAACATAAGGCTGATAAAAATGACAAGGACAATTGAGGATTTGAAAATAGAATTCATTTGGGAAATAGAAACACTGAAGAGGACTCAAGTTGAAATGAGGATGGAACTTAAAATTTTAATCGCCCAACTAGAAAAACTCAAAGGAAAGCCTTACAAATAGAATAAATTAAGTTTAGAAGATTAAAATAGAGGAACTAGACCAAATAAGCAAGGAACAGGGACAAGAAAAAAAAAACAGGAAATGTGGGACAACAAGAAAAAACTAAACTTTTGAATTAAGGCATAGATAAGGGAGAAGAATTCCAAGTCAGTAACATAGATCAGATCATCCACAAGAGCAAAGAAAACCTCCCCAAACTAATGAAAAGAGATTAAGGGGATACAAATTGGAAAAGAAGTGAAGCTATCTCTATTTGCAGATGATATGATTGTATTCATAAGTGGC
>PVIH01019022.1:11549-36782 GCA_004025045.1 Sigmodon hispidus
GCCCTTCTATACACTAAAGATAGAAGAGCTGAAAAAGAAATAAGGGAAACATTACCCTTCATAATAGCTGCAAATAGTATTAAATACCTTGGAGTAACTATAACCAAAGAAGTAACAGACCTATTTGACAAAAATTTTAAATCACTGAAGAAAGAAATTGAAGAGGATATCAGAAAATGGAAAGCTCTCCCATGTTCCTAGATAGGTAGGTTCAACATAGTAATAATGGCAATTCTACCAAAGGCAATCTACAGATTCAATGCACTGCCCATCAAAATCACAAAACAATGTTTTTTGGACCTTGAAAGAACAAAACTTAATTTCATTTGGAATAACAGGAAAGCCAGGATTGCCAAAACAATTTAATTCAACAAAAGAACCTCAGGATGTATCACCATCCCTGACTTCAAGTTATACTATAGAGCTACAGTAATAAAAACTGCCTGGTACTGGCATAAAAACAGACTTGTGGACCAATGGAATAGAATTGAGGATCCAGACATTAACCCAAAAACCTATGAACACCTGATCTTTGACAAAGAGGCCCAAAATATTCAATGGAAAATAGATAGTATATTTAACAAATGGTGTTGGCATAGCTGGATGGAAGTGTGTAGAAAAATGCAAATAGATCTGAACCTGTAACCCTGCACAAAACTCAAATTCAAGTGGATCAAAGACCTCAACATAAACCCAGCCACATTAAACTTGATAGAAAAGAAAGTAGGAAATACACTTCTACAAATTGGCACAGGCAACCACTTCCTAAATATAACACCAGTGGCACAGACACTAAGATCAATAATCAATAAGTGGGATCTCCTGAAGCTAAGAAGCTTCTGTAAAGCCAAGGATAGTGTCAATAGGACAAAAGGACAGGCTACAGAATGGGAAAAGATTTTCACCAACCCTACAAGCGATAGAGGACTGATCTCTAAGATATATAAAGAGCTCAAGAATCTAGAGCCCCAAACCTTGAATAACCCAATCAAACAATGGGGTTCAGCTCTAAAAAGGGAATTCTCAGCAGAGGAATTTTGAATGGCTGAAAGGCACCTGAAAAAGTGCTCATCATCTTTAGCCATCAGAGAAATGCAAATCAAAACAACTTTGAGATACCATCTGACATCTGTTAGGTTGGCTAAGATAAAAGACACAGAGGACAACAGCCTATGCTGGAGAGGATGTGGAGCAAGGGGAACACTCCTCCATTGTTGGTGGGAGTGTAAGCTTGTTCAGCCACTTTGGAATGCAGTATGGTGGTTTCTCAGAAAATTGAGAATCAATCTCCCCAAGGACCCAGCAATACCACTTCTGGGTATATACCCTAAAGAGGCACATTCACACTCCAAAGGCATTAGCTCAACTATGTTCATAGCAGCATTATTTGTAATAGCAAGAACCTGGAAACAACCTACAAGTCCCTCAACTGAAGAATGGATTAACAAACTGTGGTACATCTACACAATGAAGTACTACTCAGCAGTAAGAAAAAATGATATCCTAAAATTTGCAGGCAAATGGATAGATTTGGAGAATATCCTCCTGAGCGAGGTATCACAAACTCAGAAAGATAAGCAGGGGATATACTCACTCATTAGTGGACTCTAAACAAACAAACAAACAAACAAACAAACAAACAAGAAAAAAGCAAAGCATGCCCAAGCTGCACACCACAACCACTGAACAGCTTGGGATCAGAAACACCCTGGACTGACCCTTCAGATCCTACTCCAACTATAGGAACACCTGACTCACTCTTGAGGGAGGGGGGAGAAAACTGGATCTGCCAGGAGTGGAGGCTGAACTAAGCAATATTGGGTCAGTGGGATCATAGGACTGTCTGCTCCCTGCCCTGGGAAGGGATAGGGAGTTGTGGAGAAGAAAAAATGACCTGATGTGGTGGGAGGGGGAAGGGACCTTGAATAAGGATATACAGGGATAGAAAGCTTGACTTCTTTGTTAATAATAATAGTAATAATAATAATAATAATAATAAAAGTATTTAAGATTTGTCTCTGCATAATAAAATGGAATTAGCGCCCTTCAACTTCTACCTGGAGTTGTGTCCTTGTTTCTGCACCACCTTGGCCCCTCCCCACAAGGGGAAAAGCAGGATCCTGAGCATAGAGGCAACCCCAACTTCTTGCCCCACGCCAGACAATCCCCAACATAGTATTTCCTCACTAGTCCCTGATTACTCCCTTTTGTGATTTGTGAATATATATCCTGTGTTATTGCATTAGAAGTATAAACGAGAGTCCCTCCAGCCCGCCATCCCTGGCTGAAGCACCTGTTCCCAGTGGCCCAGCTCCTGGTGGCGCAGACTGGCTGGACTGCAGGGAGAGCAGGAGTGGGAGCCTAGCCAGTCCCAGAAGCTGAGCTTCGCAGCACACCTGGTGGTGAGCATCGCCTGAGAAGAAGGCGTGGATAGGCCTAGGAGTAATGGAGTCCAAAGAGCAACAAGTTATAAAAGATCTAACTGTGCAGAAGGACGAAAAAGAAAATGAAGGAGGAAAGGCCTCCAAGCAAAGTGAATAATCCCTCCACATGGAAGAGGTTGAAACCAAGAAGAGTGGGGAAAATGTCAGAAGGGGAGTCAGGCGACTTGTGCCTAATTTCCGATGGGCCATACCAAATAGACATGCTGATCACAATGATGAGGGAGAGGATGTTGGGAAATTTGTAGGTCAGGTGATGGAAATCAAGAGAAAGCCTAGGGAGCAACAGATGAGGCCTTATGGGCATTTCCAAACTCCAGAACCTCACAACCGCTATGATTTTTGTCTCATACCTTAAAATCGGAGGTTTTCTCTGAGCTCCTAAAATGGCTATTGTTTTACAGGCTTGTAGTAAGGTACTTTTTCTCTAAAGTTTTGGTGTTTCCACTTAACAGTTTTTATGTAAATGTTGTATTGTTGCTTTTAATTCTAAACATTCTTATCAGCATAGCAATGTAATCAATTTTAGAAAGAATTTTTTCCATGATTTGAAATTAATAAAGCATTTTTAAAAGGCATAAAAAGAAATTTAAAATATACTTTTTTATTTTACAGGGATGTGGTAGTCATAGTTAAGTGAATACCTGAGTCTTAAAAGAGACTTTGGACTTTTAACAGTATTAAGATTGTTAAAGACTATGGGGGCTTTTGACTTTTGCATCTTACTGCATGAGATGGCCATAAATAGGAGTCAGAGAATGGTATGTGATGGTCTGAATGTGATGTCCACCATAGTATTAATCGTTTTAATACTTGGTCCCCAGCTGGTGACACTGTTTGGGGGAAGTTATGGGAGCCTTAGGAGGTAGACTATTGCTGGAGAGAAAGTGCATTAGTGGGGAAAGGCTTGGAAAGTTTATAACCTCATTCCATTTCCAGTTCACTCTGTCTGTTTAGTGTTTTCAGTTAAAAATCTGATCTCTCAGCTTCCTGCTCTTGCCAGTATTTCCACAGCCATTATGAACTATCCCTCTAGACCTGTAACCTAAAATCAACTCTTCCTTTTCTAAGTGGCTTTTGGAGATATAGTTTTAAAACAGCAGAAAAGGAAATGACAAATATTATAACATACATTCCCAGACCACAAAGCAATTCAAAGTTTCAGATTAAATTAAAAATAATAGATTATCATAACTCTTAAATTTTTGAATGCTATAAATGCCAACATTAGTTTAAACAGTGAAACTTTTACATAGAAAGCTCTGGGATGGCATGGATTTACTGAAGAATAGTAATGAATACTTAATGGAAAAATAACATCAGTCTTTAACAAACAAAATTACAAATCACTTCAGAGACAAATTAGACTTAAGGAATTATATATAGCAAGTTAACAGATTGAAAATCTCAACATTGTTTAAATTTAATTCTTCCTATATTGATTTATAAAATTAACACTATTACAATTAAATCATAATAGGCTTTAAAAATAATAAAGCTGATTTTAAATTTTAAAGGGATGTGTAAAGGGCTTAAAAAGGTAAAAAGTTCTTATAAAAGTAAAGTTAGATGACATGTACACTTTAATTTTATGTCCTATAATATTAGGACAGTGAGATATTGATATACTAGTAGACAAATAAATTAATTTAAAAAAAAAAAACAGGAATACATAGATGACTCAGTGGTTAAGAGCACATACTGCTCTTTTAAGAAATCTGATTTTAGTTCCCTGGACAAATAGCTTAACAACTATCTGTACCTATAGCTCCAGAGGAATCTAATGCCTTTGGGCTCTTCGAGTACCTTCATTCATATGTATATACACTCCAATCTTCTCACATAATTAGAAATAAATCTTCAAAACATAAAAATCTAACTTCTAATGGTACTGATGTTTTACCTCATAAACTATTGTCCTAGGTTATTTTTTAAAAAATCTTGTGAAAATTCAAAACACAACAAAATGAAACCTTCTTAGTTTATGAATCATATTTAAATAAGCATAAAATAGGAATCTGTTTACAGAGAATGATAGATTCACATTTTCTAATAATTATTCACAACTAGGAGTGAGATTTGCATTATTTTAGAAGAGTTTTAGTACATCTAAAGGAGAAAATCAAGATAATCTAGTGCTCTAGAAAAAACGGTATCAATAAAGTGACTCCTAATGATATTCTGTAATACTCATAAGTCAGACCCTTATTCAGTCATCATCAAGAAGCTTCCTCTGGCTTCTTGGAGAGAGGAAGATGGAGAGACTCACAGCCAGACATTACATGGAGAGAGAGTCTAAATGAGAAGTCTCTATCAAATCCCTCCCCTCAGAGTCCAAGAAACCTCCTAGAAGAGGAGGCAGAAAGAATGTAAGAGCCAGAGGAAAGGGAAGATATCAGGAGAACAAGACCCTTTAGATTAAATAAGCAAGGCAATATAAACTCAGAGAAGCTGAAGCAGCAAGCACAGGGCATACATGGGTCGATACCAGGTTATACATATTATAGCTTTCAGTGTAATATTGTTTCTGGGATGCCTGAGTGTAAGATTGAGTTGGCCTGACTCTTGTGCCTGCTCTCTGGACTCCATTCCTTCTCTTGAGTTGCCTTCTCTAACTTTGATACGATGCTTTCTTCTTTAACTCCCTCTACTCCTTCCAGTTCTCCTCCTCTCCCTTTCTGTTTTATTTTAAAAAAAGAACAGGCTTCTAAGAGATAACAAAGAAAGAGAAGGAGAAGAACTGGAAAGGGTAGAGGGAGAGGAAACTATAATTCAAATATATTATATGAGAAAAGAATCAATTTTCAGTAAAAGGGAAAATGTAAATTTCTTTTCCTAATAAGAAAAAAAAAAAAAAAAACATGGAGACTGAACCAATAAAAGGGGTGTGTATGAGAGAGAGTGTCTTGAAGGAATCACTTTCTTGCTGCCATCTGACCCCAGAGAATTAACCTCAGAGAACAGAAGGAGAAGCAAGCTATTTTGGAATGAATGTACAGGTAGTACTGAGGAAACACCCCTGTCTAATCCCTTTTTAGTCCTTGCCTCTCCAGCAGCCTCCCCTCAACCGCTGCAGAGCTGTCAGGAACAGAGCAGCTTTGTGATGTATAAGCCATTCTAGCACTGTCACTGGCCACAGGTGGTGTTGGTGGGGGCTCCTTGTTAACCACACAAAGTTGAATGGTGGTGTCCTATATTAATCATGGGGGGTAGTTTACAGAGGACAGGTGACTGGAGCAGACCCCTAGAGCTGGAGAACACCAATGACCAACACCTAACTGAAACAACTGAGGCAGGTCCAAGTAACATCAGGAAAAGAGAAAAGAAATACTCCAGTCACCTAAAGGCCAGGAATAGCAAGGTCAGTAGACCCTACCCATGATCCTAGGTTCCCTTTCCCAGCAAGAATCTTATACCTACTCAGAAGTATCCCTTTTCTATACAATCCTTTTTTCTTCCCCAAACCAGTGCCCTTCCCACTAACCTTGTTGCTCTTATATTTACAGGAGAACCTAATGAGAATCAAAAAACAACTTAGGAAGACAAGACAATCTCCACAAATGCCCCCCGCATGCTCAAGAAACTATAAGAAAGCAGTAAGACCAACAATATTCGTATGTTGCCACAAGATAAATAATGCAACGAATAAAGCCCACCGTACCCAGAGCAGAAGCCATTGGAATATAAACCCATTCAATGTAACACCTTGTAATTCCAGAAAATGTAAAGCCTGGGTTAGAGAGTTAGAACAAACTACAGTGGTTTCAGACATAAATGTGGAGGAAAGAGAGGACACTTAAAATCGAATCTAAGATGAACAGGAACTGTGCCAGTTGTCAATTGAAATAAAACAAGTTGTGAAAATGTGATGTATGTGCATTTTTGTGGTGGAGTGGGGGGGGTTAAACACTAAATGGAGGAAGGTGGGTCCTTCAATTGAGGTGGGGGCAGGTCAATATAGCTACAGTTTGACTTTAGCGGATAAGGTCTGGGGAAGAATTGAGAAACGAAGATGAAATTCGTCAACACTTCGTCCTAGTATAAGAAAGGTGTTTTGGTATTTCTATGTCTCCCACAAAAATGATGTCATTTGCTCGTGTCTTTAAGAACATAGTAGTGTTTTATTATATTCTATGATGAAAGCAACCACAGGCCAACATGAGGATCAAAGTATCCTCTCAACAAGAATCGCTGCTATTGGCTGGAGAGATGGTTCAGTGGTTAGGAACACTGTCTCCTCTTCAGGAGGACCCAGGTTCAATTCCAAGTACCCATATGACAGCCCACAACCACCTGTAACTCCAGTTCTAAGATATCTGACACCCCTTTTATGACTTCCTAAGGTACTGGACACATATGTGATAGAAAGTCACACAAACATGTGAAACACCGATACAATAAAGTAATGATTTAAAAACCTTACAAAGAGTCAATATCATAACTCTCAAGGACCACAATAATGAAGGCTGGAGGCTAAAACCAACACTAATTAGGCTGGAGAAATGGCCTACAAGAATGAAGCAGTTGGATGTGGTCTTTCCACCCAACAGTAGCAAAATATTGTCTGCAGCAATTATTTTCTTATTAATAATAGACATTTGTTGTATAATATAAGGTATTTCATTATATTTTTATATATGCAATACACTTTGACCATACTCATAGACATTTGTATAATATATTTCATTATATTTTTATATATACAATACACTTTGACCATACTCAAGTCCCTATTCCACTTTTCTTCCCAAATGTTACTTGTTTAATGTACATTTCTGTATCCCACTTCTGCATGTAAAAGAAGACATGAAATACCCAACACAGGGGACAGGGTGCTGTCTACAGAGCGAGTCCCAGTGCACTCTGTAGCAGGTGCAGATAAAGTCTGTCTGTCACGTTCCCACCAGCCCCAGCTGCTGCTGAGGGAATCTTGCAATGCTACCCACCTCCACCTCCAACTGAGCAAACAGAAAATGACTGGGGTCCCTGAAAGACAGACTCAGACCCCGCCCAGAGAGGTGACAGGAGGCACACAAGCCCGAGTGCTACAACTGACCAGGAGTCACCTAATCGTGAACCACTGAAGCCATGGGCAAATGTCAGTGCAAAAACTTACATAATAATACAAAGAACAACAAGGTAACTTCAGAAAAAAGTGGCGATCTTACAAATACAAGACCTGAACTGAGCAATGAAGAGGAAACAGAAGGAAGCATCACCAAAAATTCCTTTTTGATGATCATCGAAGCACTCAAAGAAGATATGAAAAATAGCCTTAAAGAAATAGAAGAAAATACAAACAAAAAATGGGAAGAGATGAACAAATCTATGAAAGAAAAATGCCAGGAACTAAAAGCTGAAATAGAAGCAATAAAAAAGGCACAAAATGAGGCAAAGATAGAAAAAGAAAATCTGAAGAAAAAAGCTGGAACCACAGATAAAGGCATAACAAATAGAGTTCAAGAGATGGAAGATAGAATCGCTGAAGTGGAAGACTCAGTAGCTCAAATAGACACATCAGTAAAAGAAAATACTAAAACCAA
Organism: Sigmodon hispidus; assembly: GCA_004025045.1. Taxonomy (NCBI): domain Eukaryota; kingdom Metazoa; phylum Chordata; class Mammalia; order Rodentia; family Cricetidae; genus Sigmodon; species Sigmodon hispidus. The sequence goes on from PVIH01019022.1 coordinate 19,534, forward strand.
AAAAGCCATAACACAAAATGTTCAGGAAATCAGGGACACCATGAAAAGACCTAACTTGAGAATAATAGGAATATAAGAAGGAGAAGATTACCTGCTCAAAGGCACAGATAATGTTTTCAATAAAATCATAAAAGAAAACTTCCCTAACCTGGAGAAGGAAATGCTTATAAAGATACAAGAAGCTTACAGAACACCAAATAGATATGACCCCCCAAAAAAAGTCAGTGTGCCACATTATAATCAAGCCACAAAAAATACAGAACAAAGAAAAAATTTTAAGAGGTGAAAAAGAAAAGGGCCAACTCACATATAAAGGCAGACCCATCAGAATAACGCCTGACTATTCAATGGAAATGATGAAAGCTAGAAGGGCTTGGTCAGAAGTTATATAGACGCTAAAAGAGCATGGCTGCCAAACTAGAATACTATACCCTGCAAAATTATCAATCACCATAGATGGAGTAAACAAAGTATTTCAGGACAAAGTCAGACTGAAAGAATATCTATCTACCAATCCAGCACTACAGAGAGTATTAGAGGGAAAACTCCAACCTAAGGACCCCAGATACACCTACGAAATCACAAAAAATCAATAATTCCAAAGAAGAATACCCCAGAGAAAGGACATACAAGCAAGTTACCACGAAAAATGGCAGGAAATAAGAATCAATGGTCACTAATTTCCCTTAATATCAATGGTCTCAACTCTCCTATAAAACGTCACACACTAACAAGATGGATACAACAACAGAAGACATCCTTCTGTGCCTACAAGAAACACACCTCAACCACAAAGACAGTCACAGGCTTAGAATAAAGGGTTGGGAAAAGATTTTCCAGTCAAATAGTCTTAAGAAACAAGCGGGGGTTGCAATCCTAATATCTAACAAAGTAGACTTTAAGCTAAAAGCAATAAAAAGGGAACAAGATAGTCACTACTTATTCATCACAGGAAAAATTGGTCAAGAGTAGATTACAATCTTGAATATTTATGCCCCTAATATAAGGGCACCTACTTATGTAAAAGAAACACTGCTAAAGCTCGAATCCCACATCAATTCTTACACCCTGATAGTGGGAGACTTCAATACCCCACTTTCAACCCTGGATAGATCAACCAGACAGAGTCTCAACAGAGAAATAAGGAGTCTAAATGAGGTTATGATGCAAATGGATTTCATAGATATCTACAGATCCTTCCACCCAAAGGCAAAGGAATATACATATTTCTCAGCTACTCATGGAACTTTCTCCAAAATTGACCACATAATTGGTCATAAAGCAAATATCAGCAGATACAAAAAAATGGAAATAATCCCTTGTAACATATCGGACCACCAGGGCCTAAAGTTAGAGTTCAACAACATCAAAACCCAAAAAAAAGCCTACAAGCTCATGGAAACTAAACATCACTCAGCTGAACCATCTCTGGGTCAAGGAAGAAATTAAGAAAGAAATCAAAGTCTTTCTAGAATTTAGTGAAAATGAATCCATAACGTATCCAAACTTGTGGGACACAATGAAAGCAGTCTTAAGAGGAAGATTCATAGCGCTAGATGTCTATATGAAAAACCTACAGAAATCCCACACTAGAGACCTAACAGTGCAGCTGAAAGCTTTAGAACAATTAGAAGCCAACTCACCTAGAAGGAGTAGACAGCAGGAAATAATCAAACTTAGAGCTGACATCAATACAATTGAAACAAAAAGAACAATACAAAGAATCAATGAATCTAAGAGTTGGTTCTTTGAGAAAGTCAACAAGATAGATAAGCCCTTACCCAAACTAATCAAAAAACAGAGAGAGAGAGTGTTAAAATTAACAGAATCACAAATGAAAAGGGGGATATAACAACAGACCCCCAGGAAATACAGAGAATTATCAGATCATATTTTGAAAATCTGTATTCCACAAATATGGAAAGCCTAGAAGAAATGGACAGCTTTCTAGACAGGAACTATCTACCAAAATTAAATGAAGATCAGACTAATTACCTAAACAGGCCTATAACCCTTAAGGAAATTGAAGCTGTCATTAAAAACCTCCCAAAAAATAAAAGCCCTGGCCCAGATGGTTTTAGTGCCGAATTCTACCATACATTCAAAGAAGAATTACTACCGTTACTCCTCAAACTATTTCACACAGTAGAAACTGAAAGAATATTGCCAAATTCCTTTTATGAGGCCACGGTTACCCTAATACCCAAGCCACTCAAAGACACAAGAAAGAAGGAGAATTACAGACCAATTTCCCTCATGAATATTGATGCAAAAATTCTCAACAAAATTTTGGGAAACCTTATACAACAATGTATAAAAGATATCATCCACCACGACCAAGTAGGCTTCATCCCAGAAATGCAGGACTGGTTTAACATACGAAAAACTGTAAATGTTATCCATCATATAAACAAACTAAAGGAACAAAACCACATGATCATATCCTTAGATGTGGAAAAAGTCTTTGACAAAATCCAACACTCCTTTATGATTAAAGCCCTGGAGAGATCATGAATGCAGAGAGAATACCTAAATATAATAAAGGCGATTTACAAGAAGTCGACGGCCAGTATCAAACTTAATGGAGAAAAACTCAAAGCAATCCCACTGAAATCAGGAACTAGACAAGGATGTCCTCTCTCCCATATCTATTCAATATAATTCTTGAAGTTTTAGCTAAAGCAATAAGGGAACAAAAAGAGATTAAGTGGATACAAATTGGAAAAGAAGAAGTGAAGCTATCTCTATTTGCAGATGATATGATTGTATACATAAGTGGCCCACAAAATTCTTCAAAGGAACTGCTACAGCTGATAAACACCTTCAGCAATGTAGCAGGATACAAGATTAACTCAAAGAAATCAGTAGCCCTTCTATACACTAAAGATAGAAGAGCTGAAAAAGAAATAAGGGAAACATTATTTAGCTGCATCATAATAGCTGCAAATATTATTAAATACCTTGGAGTAACTATAACCAAAGAAGTAACAGAACTATTTGACAAAAAATTTAAATCACTGAAGAAAGAAATTGAAGAGGATATCAGAAAATGGAAATCTCTCCCATGTTCCTGGATTGGTAGGATCAACATAGTAAAAATGGCAATTCTACCAAAGGCAATCTACAGATTCAGTGCACTGCCCATCAAAATCCCAACACAATATTTTTTGGACCTTGAAAGAACAATACTTAATTTCATTTGGAATAACAGGAAAGCCAGGATTGCCAAAACAATTTTACTCAACAAAAGAACCTCAGGAGGTATCACCATCCCTGACTTCAAGTTATACTATAGAGCTACAGTAATAAAAACAGCCTGGTACTGGCATTAAAACAGACTTGTGGACCAATGGAATAGAATTGAGGATCCAGACATTAACCCTAAAACCTATGAACACCTGATCTTTGATAAAGAGGCCCAAAACATTCAATGGAAAATAGATAGTATATTTAACAAATGGTGTTGGCATAGCTGGATGGAAGTGTGTAGAAAATGCAAATAGATCCGAGCCTGTCACCCTGCACAAAACTCAAATCCAAGTGGATCAAAGACCTCAACTTAAACCCAGCCACTTTGAACTTGATAGAAAAGAAAATGGGAAATGCACTTCTACAAATTGGCACAGGTGACCACTTCCTAAATATAACACCAGTGGCACAGACACTAAGACCAACAATCAATAAATGGGATCTCCTGAAGCTAGTAAGCTTCTGCAAAGCCAAGGACAGTGTCAATAGGACAAAAGGACAGGCTACAGAATGGGAAAAGATTTTCACCAACCCTACAAGTGATAGAGGATTGATCTCTAAGATATATAAAGAGCTCAAGAATCTAGAGCTCAAAACCTTGAATAACCCAATCAAAAAATGGGGTTCAGATCTAAAAAGGGAATTCTCAGCAGAGGAATTTTGAATGGCTGAAAGGCACCTGAAAAAGTGCTCATCATCTTTAGACATCAGAGAAATGCAAATCAAAACAACTTTGAGATACCATCTGACATCTGTTAGGTTGGCTAAGATAAAAGACACAGAGGACAGCCTATGCTGGAGAGGATGTGGAGCAAGGGGAACACTCCTCCATTGTTGGTGGGAGTGTAAGCTTGTTCAGCCACTTTGGAATGCAGTATGGCGGTTTCTCAGAAAATTGAGAATCAATCTCCCCAGGACCCAGCAATACCACTTCTGGGTGTATACCCTAAAGAGGCACATTCACACTCCAAAGGTATTAGCTCAACTATGTTCATAGCAGCATTATTTGTAATAGCAAGAACCTGGAAACAACCTACAAGTCCCTCAACTGAAGAATGGATTAACAAACTGTGGTACATCTACACAATGGAATACTACTCAGCAGTAAGAAAAAATGATATCCTAAAATTCACAGGCAAATGGATGGATTTGGAGAATATTCTCCTGAGCGAAGTATCACAAACTCAGAAAAATAAGCATGTGATATATTCACTCATTAGTGGTCTCTAAACAAACAAACAAGAAAAAAGCAAAGCATGCCCAAGCTGCACACCACAACCACTGAACAGCTTGGGATCAGAAACACCCTGGACTGACCCTTCTGACCCCACTCTAACTATAGGAACACCTGACTCACTCTTGAAGGAGGGGGGACAAAACTGGATTTTCCAGGAGTGGAGGCTGAACTAAGCATTATTGGGTTAGTGGGACCATAGGACTGTCTGCTGCCTGCCCAGGGAGGGGATGGGGAGTTGTGGAGAGGAAAAAATGATCTAATGTGGAGGGAGGGGGAAGGGACCTTGAATAAGGATACTCAGGGACTGAAAAAAAATTCAGAGGGAAAGCTGAACACAAAGTAAATATATGTGTAGCAATCTTATTTGCGTTATCACCCTTGATAAGTCATGCTTATAATTTTTATTTTCTTTATAGTTATTGTTAACTTATCTGCATTTTAAATTCATTTTACTGTTTTTCTTGATAAATACAAAATAAATAAAGAAGGGAAAAAAAGAAAAATAATCAGAAGGCCATTTTAATTACGATTTTTCAGCTTTTTCATCATTTTATAGCTATGTATGAATAGATAGTGCCTGTATTTCTATATTTTGGATAGAAATTAAAAATAATTGAGTTTGTTTCTAAAAAAAAAAAAAAGAAATACCTAACATAATCATCTTCGGGTTTGTTTATTTTCTTATAAATGGATTTTGATGTGTCCTTTCCAATTTGGGTGTCACCATCCTTAGGCACACCCATCATGGCTGTAGAAAAAAGCTAGCTGAGCAAACCAGGAAGCAGCATGCTTCCATGGTTTCTACTTTTAGGTTTTTCCCTTTTCTTTGAGACCAATTTAATTTCACCTTGCATTTCTTCATATTGACAGAACTATCCAATTAAGTACCAGTTAAGCAATGCTAAAAGAACTCTTCAGTTTAGTTATTTAAATCTATTAAGAACTGAATTGAATTCAATTCCTTAAAGACATTGAGTTTATAACCTTTTTTTTTCTTTTTTATAAAAGATGAACAAGCACAACTTGAACCATGTGCTGATAAAACCTGGATCCTTTCTACAAGGAATTCATACTCTATTTACAACACAGTATCTACCAAATATTGCAATAATACAGAGGTAAAAGAATACACATGATAAAGATCATATCTAAGTGCAGATGATAGAGAAAGCTTCCTGGTGGTGGGAAAAGCAAGTCACAACATAAACAAGAGCCAAGTGGTTAAAACAGTGTAATTGATAATGGTGAGATTCAAGCAATTTGATGTTTCAAGATTGGAACCTCAAAGCAGGAAGTGACAATCTGCATATAGAAATATTTATAAATATGTTTGCACGGATGTTTGTACAAGCATATATTTTCTTGTTTTTATCAGCTAAGAGTATCTAGACACAATGACACCCTAGTAGCAAAGAAAGCTTTCATGCAGGCCTTATATTTTACTACCATTTCCCAAAAAAGAAGCCAATTTTCCTTAGAGAAATATTTTATTTAAGGACTGAAGACAGAAACATTCAGTGTAGAACATGTTATAGTGCCTCAAAGTAAGGGCAAAACTAGGAAAGGAGGGAGGGAATAAAAGGTTAAGAAGGAGAGAAAAGGAAGAGTAAGGCAGGAAGGAAAAGGCAGAAGAATGGAGAAGTAAGAAGGGAAGGTGGAAGGTTAAGAAAGGAAGGGAGGGTAGTGAAAGAGGGCAGGAGGGAAGACAGAAAGTTAGAGAGGGAAGTAGGGACAGGAAGAGGTAGAGGACATAGAAGGGGGAATAGAGGGAGGCAATTAGGACAGAGGAGAAAGGGGGAGGAATAAAGAAGAGATTGGAAAGAGGAGTGAGGACAGGAGGAGAGTTAAGGGAAGGAGGTAGGGGTGGTGGGATGGAAGGAAGTGAAGTGGACTTTAGAGGGAGAGACAGAGAGGGGAAGGGAGGAGATAAGAGATATGGTGGGAGAAGGAGAAAGAAGGGGGAGAGGAAGGGAAAAAGGAGCGATAGGGAAGAGAAAGGAAAGATTCACAGTGATATAGCACAATGACCAGGATGTGTTAAAGCCATCAAGGAAGCAGCTTTGAAAGAACTCTCTCAGTTTTGGTGGGAATGCTTTGAGTAGCTGAAGTTGTCTTACCAGAAACCCACAGCTGCAGCTTAACTAAAACAAAACAGTTAATTCAGTACTGAGGGAAAGGACTGGACAGTGTTTCTCAAACCCACCAAGGTCAATAAAAACGTGAGAAATTCTGACTATCAAGAAAAGCCTAAGGAAAAATAGCAACTGAATGCAATATAGAACCTATGACTTTCAGTTGAGGACATTTAGAGAGAAATCTGAATTAACCATGGGGTTCAATGAAATATAATGTTGTAAGCCATTAATTAAAACAAATGCACTGTAGCAATCCTAGGTATTATTAAGGGAAACTGGCAGCTCATTATGTGGGAACTCACTGATATCTTCTCAATCCAATGAACAACTGAAACACTGAAATGAAATGAAATTGTATTTATATTTTTGTTACCAGTAATATTTCATTATTATTTGAAAATTAATTTGCTTGTGCCTGTATGAGTTCTATAGTCTCCTCTATTAATTTTTACATTTATTCTTGTAAATATCACTCTTGACTACTGTACCTAAATAATGTCTTAAAATAAGAAAAGTCAAATAAGAATGCCTAAAGCTGTACATTTTAGGAAATCAAAACAAGGATTTCGGGAATCAAATTTAGGTCATTAGCATGGGTGGCAAGTGCCTTTATAAGTTGATCAATAAAGATTTTTAAACTAAAAAAATGAAAAAGATTTATTAATGAGAAAATTTGAAAATATTTAAATACAAGGAGCAGAATTAAAAACTAAAGTGAGTAATTTTAAAAACAAATAAAGACAAAAAAAATCCTATACAAAACAGCTTTAAAAACCAGAAAGGAAAAAGGAGAACAAAACCAAGAAAAATAATAAAGGAAATAAAAAGAGATTGTCCAGTAATGAAAAAACTATATAGATAAAACTATATAGAAAAAACTATATAGAGTGAGCATGAATCTGAGAGGTCTGATAGCTGAGTTTGATGTAAAATCACCAAATAATAAACATATATAAAACAATTTATATATAAAAAACTATATAGACAAAATTGAAAGAATTTATACAAGGAAATAAAATAAAAACCTATTATAAAATATACCAAAGGAGAAACACTGCTACAAGTATAATAAAAAGGAAACATAGGAAATGCAAAAGTTTCAGATAGAGGTATCCTCTATGTGTTTTAGGGGCATGGGAGGCAACCACAGTAGTTGAATCTATACTGCAGGTCATTTCAAAACATCCTAAGTAAGCATTAATTAAGTAAGTATTAATCACCTTACTGTAGGGATACAGATGTGATTATCAGGTAGAATGCTTAAGCCTCTGCTTTTTCAAGTTGTACAGCAGTGAGTGTCAGGTAGGTGGCTCCAGAAGTTTATCCACCTGCTGCTCCGTGCTATTAAACTCCAGTTAGTACTGGTTGATGAGATTTGCTTCTAGTAACAGAAGATGGGCTTTAACCTGTGTACCCTGACTGATCTGAGCCTGCATGTTTCAACTTGGCAACATCTCCCCTCCTGCCCAGTTTTTCACAACTGCCTCACAGGGCTGTCTCTCACAATAAGGGTGTGGAGATCAAATTAAGAGTCCACATCTCCACGTTGTGTCACAATTTTAGACTCCAGCACAGCTCTATTGCAAACAATTATCCCTTTTCTTTTAAAATGTTTGTTTTTATTGCATTTAAAGACATTTGTGTCTGAAACTTAGGGCTAAGTATTTCCTCTGCTTTAGTTGTCAGATTTCTCTGGCACAATCACATTGCCCGCAAAAAACTAAAAATGCTAGCACATTGAATATGTGAATACACACTCAGTTGTCTATATCAAATATTTCATCAGCTAAGAAAAACTTGAAGGCAAATGCTGAGTGTATAATACAAATCAACATTCTTCACAGAAAAAAACAGTTTGAGACTAATTTTCTATTACATTTCACTTGCTCATCAATTCTTCGATTTACTGCAGTTATTTCAAGGATAAAATTATTCTCCATCTACTCACAGTTTCTCAACTTATCTTAAAATTTGTTCAACCTCTTCTCCTGTCTGTGTCACAGAAAGTAACAAAACAGATTTTTATTTACACTAAAACATATGTCCCATGCACAACTACACACAGGCACACATGCACACACACAATATGAAAAATAGAAACCAAAAGTAAAAAAAGATGGGCATGGTGGCACACACCTAAAACTACATATTACACTTATGATTAAATATATAGAGATAATCTGCTGACTCCATTTAGTGAACACTTGGCATTGGGTGGCCAATTAGAAAGTTCATCCCCGGGAAGGACTAACTCTTAGTTGGGTCACTCTTTTAAGAGCTACTACTTGACATTAGTTATGGATGTTGGCCTTCTCTAGGATGGTAGATACCAATTTATTTTGTATCTCCAGATTACATTTTGGCATGAAAGTAATGTTTTCATTCATTTGGTTCTGGTCCACTCTCTAGAATAGCAAAACCCATTACTTGTGGCATTTATGCTAGTTTTTCTAAAACACAGCAGATGTTCTATGTCAGTACCAAAGTAACTGAAGATGCAAGCCAGTTTGGTCATGTTATGTTCTGACTTGCAGGTCATGCTGAACCTGTACATTAGTGCTACAAACCCTGTCACACACATATCTGAGAGATTTGCCTAGGCTGTAGAAAGTGTGCATCTTGCTACCCAGGGCTTCCTGAAGACCAAGTATGTAGATAGGTAAAGAGGCAGTACCACCAACCAAGCATCATGACCAAAAAGATGCTGTTACTGCCTACTGTCTAGTTCTCATGGTGATTGTCACAGCTTACTGCCATGTAAAGATGAAATTCTAAACTCACTTAATCTCTGTTGGTACAAATTATAATGCATTCCTAGTACTGCTGTTTGAATATAGACTCAGACTTTTGATGAAAGCTTAATATTTGGCCTTTTTTTGGGACAGGAGTGACAAGGCCTCTGAAAATCATTTACATAAGTATTTCCGCTATCATAATGACATTTAAAAATGCATCCTGATACCGTACTATACTGTGGTACAGAAATGGAGCTGCAGAGAACAAAGTCCTACCTAGAAATTAGCTGTTCCTAGAACCACTCCCCAGAAGCTCTCTTTTAGTCTGATTATGCTGAGATAGGCTAGAAAGCTTCTAACACCAGAGTAACTGTGGAGGAAGTAGAGCATTTAAGGAGTCTTCAAGTTCCGAAATGGCAATGGATCCAAACTTTTGTGCACACCCTGAACAAAACTCAAATCCAAATGGATCAAAGGCCTCAACATAAACCCAGCCACTTTGAACCTCATAGAAAAGAAAGTGGGAAATACACTTCTACGAATTGGCACAGGTGACCACTTCCTAAATATAACACCAGTGACACAGACACTAAGAGCAACAATCAATAAGTGGGACCTCCTGAAACTGAGAAGCTTCTATAAAGCTAAGGACACAGTCAATAAGACAAAATGACAGCCTACAGAATGTGAAAAGATTTTTACCAACCCTACAAGTGACAGAGGACTGATCTCTAAAATATATAGAGAACTCAAGAAACTAGAACCCAAAATCTTTAATACCCAATTTAAAAATGGGGTTCAGAACTAAAATGGGACTTCTCAGAAGAAGATTTAAAAATGGCTGAAGGGCATATGAAAAAGTGCTCAACATCTTTAGCCATCAGAGAAATGCAAATCAAAACAACTTTGAGATACCACCTTACACCTGTCAGAATAGCTAAGATCAAAAACACAGATGATAGCCTTTGCTGGAGAGGATGTGGAGCAAGGGTAACACTCTTCCATTGTTGCTGGGAGTGTAAACTTGTTCAGCCACTTTGGAATACAGTATGGAAGTTCCTCAGAAACTGGGAATCGATCTCCCCAAAGATCCAGCAATACCACTATTGGGCATACACCCTAAAGATGCCAAAAGCATTAGCTCAACTATGTTTGTAGCAGCATTATTCATAATAGCAAGAACCTAGAAACAACCTAGATACCCCTCAACTGAGGAATGGATTAACAAACTGTGGTACATCTACACAACTGAGTACTACTCAGCAGTAAGAAAAAATGAAATACTGAAATTTGCAGGCAAACAAATGGATTTGAAGAATATCCTCCTGAGCAAGGTCTCACAAACCCATAAGGATAAGCAGGGGATATACTTACTCATTAGTGCCCCTTATAGTAGGAGCATAAATATTCAGGATTGAAATCTCATCTTGATCAATTTTTTCCTCAGAAGAATAAGTAATGTCCATCCTGGTCTCTTTTGATTAATTTTAGTTTGAAGTCTACTTTGTTAGATATTAGGAAGGCAACACCAGCTTTTTGGGGGGCTATTTTATTGAAAAATCTTTTCCCAACTCTTTACTCTGAGCCTGTGTCTCTCTTTAAAGTTGAAGTGTATTTCTTGTATGCAGCAGAAGGATGGCTTCTGTTTTTCTATCCATCATATTAGGGTGTGTCTTTTTAGAGGTGAATTGAGTCCATTGATATTAAGGGATATTAGTGATCACTGATTCATATTTCCTGTTGTTTTTGTGGTAGCTTGTATGTATTTCCTTTCTTTGGGCTTTTCTTCTGTGGGATTATCAATTGTTTGTGGTTTCATGGGTATATCTGGAACCTTAGGTTGGAGTCTTCCCTCTAATGCTTTCTGAAGGGCTGGATTTGTGGATAGGTATTACCTAAGTCTGACTTTCTCATCTTGTTTACTCTATCTATGCTGATTGATAGTTTTGCTGGGTATAGTAGCCTAGATTGGCAGCCATGCTTTTTTTTAGTGTCTGCATAACTTCTGACCAAGACCTTCTTGCTTTCATTTATTTCATTGAATAGTCAGGTGTTATTCTGATGGGTGTGCCTATACAAGTAAGTGGGCCCTTTTCTTTTTCAGTTCTTAAATTTTTTTTTGTTCTATATGTTTTATGGATTGATTATTATGTGACGTGCAGACTTTTTTGGAGGTTAAATCTATTTGGTGTTCTGTAAGCTTCTTATATCTTTATAGGCATTTCCTTCTTTAGGTTGAGAATGTTTCCTTCTATTATTTTATTGAATACATTATCTGTGCCTTTGAGCTTGTATTCTTCTCCTTCTTATATTCCTATTATTCTCAGGTTAGGTCTTTTCACAGTGTCCCAAATGCCCTGAACATTTTGTATTATGGCTTTTTTGGTTTTAGTGTTTTCTTTGACTAAGGTATCTATTTCTGCTATTGAGTCATCCACTCCAGAGATCCTCTCTTCCATCTCTTAGATTCTGTTGGTTATGCTTGTATCTGTAGTTCCAGCTCTTTTCTTCAGATTTTCTATTTCCACCTTTGCTTCATTTTGTGCCTTTTTTATTGCTTCTATTTCAATTTTTAGTCCCTGGAATGTTTCTTTCATTTTTTGGGTTTCCTTTTCTTTGTTTTCTTTCAAGGATTTGTTCATCTCTTCCAATTTTTTGTTTGTATTTTCTTCTATTTCTTTAAGGGAATTTTTTATATCCTCTTTTAAGGCTTCTATAATCTTCATAAAGGTGTTTTTGCTGTTGTTTACTTCTGTTTCATCTTCATTGCTCTGTTCGGCTCTTGGTGTTGTAGAACCACCAGTTTCTTCTGGTGTTGCCTTGTTGCTCTTTATATTGTTATATGTATTCTTGCACTGGCATCTGCCCATGGCTTCAGTGGTTCACACTTAGTCAGTTCCTAGTCAGTTGTGGCCAGAAGGCTTGTATCTCTCCTGTCTGCTCTGAGCAAGGGGTCTGCTTCATCTCTGACTCAACTCTGAATAAGGGTCTGAGTTTCAGAGGCCTAAGTCCTTCTTTGATGACACAGTTTGCCCTCAAGGTGGAGCCCGGCCACGTGAGGTCCCTTCTTTTAAGGGGTTGCTGGAGGAGGCCCTTCATAGTTAAAGCCTAGGTCCTGTCTGTTAGCAGGAGTCTAAGATTAGACCCTTGGTTATGACCCAGGCCCTGGAGAGGGATTCTCCGAATGGGTGGTCCAGGAGCTGGAATCTGCTTACCTCTGACTCTGCTCTGGACAGTAGTCTGAGTTTCAAAGGCCTTAGTCCTTCTCTGATGATGCAGTTCCAGATTTTAGTTTTTATGTTTCATGTATTTTAGAGAAAAGTGACACAGAGAATAGTTATTTTCATTATTTAGTATGCTTACATAATAACAAACTAACTACAACTATTGCTAAATTTGAAGCGGTGTTTATCAAGTTTCTCCATTTAAGATATCCTCAATGCTGCAACTTTTAAAAGAAAGTTCAATACACATGCTTCTTTTATATAATAATAGATGTTGATATATAAATAGAATAAAAAATAATAAGTCTCTGTATTGTTATTTTTGAGTTGGTGACCCAAAAGAAAGTCTAATTACAGGTTTCCATGTTGTATTGTTAAACGAGAGAAAGAAGCATATATACTTGGATATCAATGTTATAAAATCAAATGATCAAAACATCCCTTAAATATGTATTAATACATAAGTTCTATATAATTGTATAGGCTCTAGTTCCTATTGCTTCCAGTATTATTTTTTCCCCAAAAAGTATGAGATGTATGGAGGAATTCTGCATATTTTCATATAAAAGGTATTTTCAGTGAATATTTGTAACTTTTGTGTTGTTTAGTATTAAGTAGGAAAATGTGAGTTTTGCACAAGATCTTTGAGAGCTCAACAAGATGTTATTCATGCATTTCTCAAAAATAGAAAAATAATTCATAATTTCTTATTTTATACAAGTACAATTTTCAAATTTCACTTAAATGTTACCTTAGTAAAAAACAGTCTTCCTCAGGAAGGAGACATGTCTAGCAGCTGCAGGGTTGATTGGTAGGACATATATACATTTGTCACTGCTTACTTTTGGTGACTTTAGATTAAGTTCCATATGATCAAGTCATCAACTCAAATTAAAAATAAAAACTTTAATTAAGCATTGTATTTCAAGACCCATAGGGTCTTTCAGAGTCATCAATTTAACAGAAATTTTCTCAGTAGAAGCCGTCAGCCTTTTTCCAGCTTTTTATCACATTCCTTTTATTCTCAATTTATACTCCAAACTCATGTATCTTTCTCTGACCAAAAAACTCCCCTACATATCCTTCCAATTTGGGATTCAGTATCATATTGTCATTCTTATGACTAATAAAAGTTTGTGGTTCTTTTTCTCTGTTTTATAAAGTTTCCTCTGGAGTTAAAACCTGTCTTAGACTGTCGCTTTGTCCTATTGACAGTGTCCTTGGCTTTACAGAAGCTTCTCAGTTTACAGAATGGGAAAAGATTTTCACCAATCCTACAAGTGATAGAGGACTGATCTCTAAAATATATAAAGAACTCAAGAACTAGAGCCCAAAACCTTGAATAACCCAATCAAAAAATAGGGTTCAGAACTAAAAAGGGAATTCTCAGCAGAAGAGTTAGGAATGGCTGAAAGGCACTTGAAAAAGTGTTCAACTTCTTTAGACATCAGAAAAATGCAAATCAAAACATCTTTGAGATACCACCTGACACCTGTCAGATTGGCTAAGATAAAAGTCACTGATGACAGCATATGGAGAGGTTGCAGAGCCAGGGGAACACTCCTCCATTGTTGGTGGGAGTGTAAGCTTGTTCAGCCACTCTGGAATGCAGTATGGTGGTTTCTCAGAAAACTGGGAATAAATCCCCCCAAGGATCCAGCAATACCACTTCTGGATGTATACCCTAAAGACGCACAGTTGTACTTCAAAGGCATTAGCTCAACTATGTCCATAGCAGCATTATTCATAATAGCAAGAACCTGGAAACAACCTAGATGTCCCTCAACTGAAGAATGGATTAACAAACTGTGGTACATCTACACAATGGAGTACTACTCAGCAGTAAGAAAAAAATTATATCCTAAAATTTGCAGGCAAATGGATGGATTTGGAGAATATCTTCCTGAGCGAGGTCTCATAAACCCAGAAAGATAAGCAGGGGATGTACTCACTTATTAGTGGACTCTAAACAAAAAAGCAAAAAGCAAAGCATGTCCAAGCTGCAAACCACAACCACTGAATAGCTTGAAATCTGAAACACCTTGGATTGGCACCTTGGATCCCACTCCCTCTAGTGGAACACATGACTTAGTCTTGATGTTGGGGTGAGGAAACTGGATCTGCCAGGAGTGGATGCTGAACTAAACCATAGTAGGACATTGGGACCTTGGGACCTCCTGCCCTTGCTGGGGAGGAGATAAGGAGATGTGGAGTAGAGAGATTGACTGGTTGGCATATGAGGGAGAAGGGACCTTGAACAAGGACACATATGGATAGAAAATGTGACTTTATTCATAATAAAAAAACCTATCTTAGAGGAAATTTCTGAAGACATAAGAATAGGGAGGTAAAACAACAGTATATTTTAAGGTACAATGTTTACAAGGGGGTAATAAACAACAGGATGTTCTAAGGGGGTGTGAAATACTCTTGCAGGGAAGCTCCTTAATAAGTAACTCAGAAAAGTTTCAGGAAGTCCCCAAAGCTGACCATATTAAATAGGTCCTCCCCTACCCCAAAGTATGTAAACAAAGATTGCTGAGGGTCACTTTCAGAGAAGCCAAGCTGCAAAGAAACTTCTCAAACAAGCTAAGCTACTTAGAAGAAGCTCAGGACAAGCAGCCTAAATGGAACACAGATCAGCCAAGTAGCTTTAAAGAAACAAAGACCAGCTGAGCTGCTTGGACATGGCTCAGACCAACGGAGACACCAGGAAAGCATACCTTCCAAACTTTTGAGCAACCTGCATGTTGTGCAGTGTACTCCAGTATTTTAACTTTCATGAACTCTCATCCATGCTGGAGTGCACATTTTCTGATGTAGCTGTTTTGAGTCATTTCTGCCTATAAGCAACCTCAATAAAACTCAATGGTTCACCAAGTTGGACTTTGATGGTATCTATACTTTGGTTTTCATTAGTTCTCTATATTGGGTGCATAGACATCTGTTCAAGTCTCTCCAGAAATAGTGCCACATAACACTCTCGGCTGTACATGTATTTGTTTAAGAAAGTTTCCCTTGCAATGCTCAATCCTACAACATTGTGCTCATTATGGATCACAGATATTCTGTGATTAGGGCTTGCCTCTTGTCTTTTTGAAGACTTAGGAAAACTCTACTATATCAATTTCAGCAAACCATGGAAAATTCCACAAGCTATGTTAAGTTACTGTGTCATATGTACCATCCTTTATTGAACATTTAATAAGCATGTATCAAGTCCCAGGAATTATTGAGCCATGAAGAAATAAGAGGTAGGAAAAATTGAGGCATTCTCTGTTAGCTTTCACAGGAGAGCAGCAGATATAGACAATAAATTAGTAAACAAATGAATAAAAAATAATTACAAGCTGTTCATCTGGAAAAAAAAGAAGACTGTCAGGAACCATCAAAGCAATGCATTAAATAATGTAACTCATTAAAATGTATGCTATATTTTGAGTGTAGATACATGTGGCTATGATTAGCTCATTTAAAGTATTGGTGAGTTTAGAATTGTGTTCGATATGTCTCAGTTATCAACTCAAATTAAAAATGAAAACTTGAAATAAGCATTGTATTTCAAGACCCATAAGCTTTCTCAGAGTCATCAATTTAACAGAAGCCCATTTGCCACATAATAATCAAGCAAATAAACCTACAGAATAAAGACAGAATATTAAAAGCTGGAAAGAAAAAGGGCCATAACTTCCGGGTTCAACTCTGCACCATAATCCTAGAGTTAGGATTAAAGGAGCTCCTGCTGAGGGAATCTGCACGGCTCCCACGACGACCTCTAACTGAGCGAACTGAGCGAACCAACTACGGGGTCACTGAAGGGCAGATTCAGACCCTGACAAGAGGTAAGGAGGGATCAGCAGGCCTCAGCGCCTATATCCTAGCCTAGGAGGGAGAGTTGAGCTCCCATTGCTTTCGGTTCCGCTCTCGGGATCAAGTGCTCTCTGCAGAGTCCCAGCGCACTCTGGAGCAGGGGCAGGTAAACTGTGCCCCTGACCACACCCTTAGCTCCTGCTGAGGGAATCTGCACAGCTACCCACCACGACCTCGAACTGAGCGAACTGAGCGAACCAACTACAGGGGTCTCTGAAGGGCAGATTCAGACCCTGACCAGAGGTGAGGAGGGATCAGCAGGCCTCAGCACCTATATCCTAGCCTGGGAGGGAGAGTTGAGCTCCATTGCTTCCGGTTCCACTCCCGGGAACAAGTGCTCTCTGCAGAGTCCCAGCGCACTCTGGAGCAGGGGCAGGTAAGCTGTGCCCCTGACTACACCCACAGCTCCTGCTGAGGGAATTTGCACAGCTACCCACCACGACCTCGAACTGAGCGAAGCAACAACTGCAGGGGTCTCTGAAAGACAGAATCAAACCCTGACCAAAGAGGTGACAGGAGGCACACAAACCAGAGTGCCACAACTGACCAGGACCCATCTAATCGTGAACCACTGAAGCCATGGGCAAACGTCAGTGCAAGAAATTACATAATAATACAAAGGACAACATGGTAACTCCAGAAGAGAGTGGTGATCTTACAAATACAAGACCTGAACTGAGCAATGAAGAGGAAACAGAAGGAAGCAACACCAAAAATTCCTTTTTGATGATCATCGAAGCTCTAAAAGAAGATATGAAAAAAAGCCTTAAAGAAATAGAAGAAAATACAAACAAAAAAT